>JZKD02S2387476.1:745783-756696 GCA_000966675.3 Picea glauca | reverse complement strand
TGCCCAATCATTTCTATATGCATTAATGCATATCTATATGCATCAAACATTCACTCTTAGAATGCCTACTAATGCATATGCATTCTAGCTTTCCTATATGCATTCTGCATCACTTCTCAATATGCACTCCAATGAATATTTGTTCCATATTCTTGTGTTGTATGTGGTTGTCCTTGTTGGGTATGTGTTATATTCTTTGCATGAGTAGAAGTGTATATGTTGCATCGAGAGCGCATGTGGGTTTGAGGGAGGGAGATATCCCCCCGCACGGAGGTTCGAGGGAAACACACTTGAGAATTTGTTTCCTCGAGAAATGTGTCACATTTTTTCCTTATTTTTTTTTGTTGCCTCGATTTTCATGTCCATTGTTGGCCGTTTTTTCGGCACTTGGTTTGTGTCGATGGTTTTCTATTTCTAGTTAAGGAATTAGGGTTGTTGACTAATAAATGTCATTGGGTTAGGGTTTTGGATGCCGCTGGATCCTATATGTATATTGTATTGTAAATAATGTATCACTATGAATGAATATATAATATGTTGGTTTTCCCGGTTTGGGTTTCTAGGAGAAAAATCTTTGTGTAATGTTTGTATTTTCCATTCTATATTTTCTGTGCTTTTACTGAAAATATGTTTTCAATAAATATTGTAAAAGGTTAAAATATACATTTGGTATCAGATCTTTGTTGGCTTAAGGGAGATGCCTTTGTGGTAAAGGGTTTGGCTTGGGACTATGATAAGCCTTGTTACAGTGGGAGATCTATGGTATTGATTTTTCAGGTGAAAAGAAATGGCGAGCAATTTGAAAATGGAGATCGAGATGTTTAATGGGAAAAGTTTTGGGCTATGGAATCTCAATATGGAAGATCCATTGGTGGACAAAGATCAATGTACTGTACCTATAGGAACTTCATTAGATGACTGGAAAAAGTTGGATCAGAAGGCGAAGAGCACAATTCGACTGTGTCTCTCATATTCAATATCATTGAATGTGTCAGAGGAAGCTACAACCAAGGATTTATGGGATAAGTTGGGGAAGTTGTATTAGTCTAAGTCCCTAGTAAATAAACTATTCCTAAAAAATAAGCTATATAACCCAAGGATGAGAGATAGAGACTCGGTGGCAGAGCATTTGAACACCTTCAATAATGTGGTAAGTTAGTTAGTATATGTTGAGATTAAAATTTTGGATGAAGATAAGTGTATCAATTTACTGTGTTCTTTACCAGACTCGTGGGATAGTCTAGTTGTGGCAATAGGTAGTAATACAATTTCCTTGAAGTTTGATGAAGTGGCCTCATCCTTGTTGTCGAAGGAGATGAGACAAAAGAATATGGAAGGACATAGCACAAACACATTATTTGTAAGAGGACGCTCCCAGGAAAGAAATAGATCTAAGTTCTCAAGTGGGATATCTAAGTCTAAGTGTAGATCTAAATCTCCCAGAAAGTTTGTAAAGGTATGTTGGAGATGTGGAAAAGAAGGGCACTACAAGAAGCAATGTAGATACAAAGTTGAGAAAAAGAAGGGATATGAATAATCTCCTTCAACAAAAGAAAATAACTCCAAGGAAGAAGGAGGGGATGTGTACTTGGATTCTTCAAGCACACATGCAGATCATGAGGCATGGTTGGTTGAATCACGTGCATCCTTTCATATGAATCCCCACAGGGAGTGGTTCTATGAATATGAAAGGTATGATGGAGTTAATTTTTTCCTAGGTGATGACTTGACAACAATAATCATAGGTCGAGGAAAATTCAAGTTGAGGCTCATAGATGGAAGGATTAGAACACTACCTAGTGTCCTACACATCCCAGGATTGGCCATAAATTTGATTTTTGTAAGCAAAATGGATGATGCAGGGGTAAAAACAATATTTGAAAAGGAAACATGCAGGATGGTTCGAGGAGAAATGGTGTTGTTGAAGGGAGTTCGGTTTGGAAATTTGTATAAGATGCAAGGAAGAACTATTAGTGATGGGTGTAATAGTTCCATTGTTCCTGATATTGGATTTGAAGAAGAAAGAACCCCCATAGTCTCTAGAGAAAATGTTATGTTGTGGCATCAAAGACTGGGGAATATCGGTGAGAAGGGTCTTTGATTACTACGTGGTAAAGGTATGTCTAAATGCTCTTTGGATTTTGATTTCTGTGAACATTGTTTATATGGGAAGAAAAATCAAGTAAGATTCCCCTATGGTGCAACGAGGGAAGAAGGAATTTTACAGCTAGTTCACAATGATGTTTTTGGACCTGTGTCGGTCCCATCATTGGGAAAATCTGTGTACTATGTCTCATTTACATACGGCTTCTCGAGGAATACTTGGATATATTTCCTCAATAAGAAATATGAAGTCATTGACGGGTTTAAAGATTTTAAGTCTATTGTTGAGAATCAAACGGAGAAAAGAATTAAGATGTTTAGGATAGATAATGGCAGAGAGTTCTGCAAGAATAAATTTGAAGAATTATGGAAGAAGTGCAGTATAGAAAGGCATAAGACTACTCCATATACACCTCAACAAAATGGAGTTGTAGAAAGGATGAATAGGATGTTGATGGAAAAAGAAAAGTGCATGCTCAATGGTGTCGATTTAGGGAAAGAATTCCGGGCAAAGGCATTGGGTACTACATGTTACCTGGTCAATAGATCACCCTCATCAATGTTGGATGACAATACTCCACAAGAGGTATGGACTGGAAAGAAAACTTCTCTCAAACATCTCAAGGTATTTGGTTGTGATGCATATGTTCATGTTCCAAAGGAAAACACGAGTAAGCTAGATAAGAAGGCCGAAAAGTGTATATTTATTGGATATAAATATGGTCTCAAAGGTTATAAGCTTTGGAACCTAGAAACTAAGAAGGTAGTGTATAGCTGAGATGTGGTATTTAGAGAAATGAAGGATGTTGTTAAACATGAAGTCTTATGAAGTAAGGAAGAACCATAGAAAATAGAGTTTGATTTAAAGGATGATGAATCTGACTCTACAGAAGAACATGAGTAAGAAGAAGAAGATCCTCATACTCCAGTATTGAGAAGATCAATTTGAGAAAGAAGGATACCAAAAAGGTATACTCCATTTGATTTCCGTTTAAATTTTTCTTTTTCTATTACTGATGATGATCTTAGAACTGTCAGGGAGGCAGTGGATTCAGAGGATGGAAATCTCTGGAAAAAGGCCATGGACGAAGAATGGCAGCCTTGGATAAGAATGAGGCTTGGGATCTAGTGGATTTTCTGACTAGAATAAATCCCATTGGAAGAAAATGGGTATTTAAAAAGAAGTTGAATGCAGAAGGAAAAGTGGAGAAATACGAAGCTTGGTTAGTAGCAAAAGGGTTATTCCCAGGTTAAGGGAATTGATTTTGGTGAGATTTTTTCTCCTATTGCCAAGTTAACCTCTATAATATTTCTATTATCTATTGCTGCTGCATTTGATTTTGAAGTAGAACGGATGGATGTGAAGACAAAATTCCTACATGGGGATCTGGAAGAAGAAATCTATATGAAGCAACCAAAAGGATTTGTTGTGAAGGGAAAGAAGGAGTTGGTCTACAAGCTGAAAAAGTCCCTGTGTGGTTTAAAACAATCACCAAGAATGTGGCATCAAAAATTTGATACTTATATGTTGGGACTTGGCTTCACAAGAAGTAAAGAGGATCACTGTGTGTATTTTAAATTAATTGGTGATCATTTTATTTATTTTGTCTTGTATGTGGATGACATGTTGCTGATAGGAAACAACAAGGATATTATCCAGGATGTGAAAACTCAGTTGTCCTCTAAATTTGATATGAAGGATGTCGATGCTTCAAAATTCATTTTGGGAATGGAAATTAAAAGAGACAGGAAAAGAGGAAACTTTGGTTAGATTAGAGAAAATATGTCGAGACAATATTGTAAAGGTTTAATATGCAGGAATGTAAACTGATTAAGGTTCCTATTCCTGTTGGTGTAAAGTTATTTGTGGATTAGTGTCCCAAGACATAGGAAGAGGAGGAGGAAATGTCTCATGTTCCATATGTGAGTGCAGTTGGAATTTTAATGTATGCAATGGTTTGTAATAGCCTAAACATTGCACATGCAGTGGGAGTTTTGAGCAGGTATATATCAAAACCAAGGAAGGAGCATTGGACATTGGTAAAAAGGGATTTCAGGTATTTGTGTGGCACTGCTAGCTATGGATTGTGCTACCAAGGAAGACTAGGATTGGACAAAGTATTATATATACATGGATTTGTGGATGAAGAATGGGCCGGGGATATGGATCATATGAGATCTACAAGTGGGTATGTGTTTAACCTGTTTCGAGGAGCAATAAGTTGGATGAGAAAAAAATAGGTTGTAGTGGGACTTTCAACTACAGAAGATGAATACATGGCAGCCACTCATGCAAGTAAGGAAGAAATATGGTTACAAAGATTGTGTTCAGGTATTGGGTTGGTACAACAAGCTGTAAGGATAGATTGTGATAGTCAGAGTGCAATTTTTCTGGCAAAGAACTCGTTTTATCATTCAAAGAAAAATCATATTGATATTCAATATCACTCTGTGACAGACATGGTTGAAGAAAATAAAGTGTTGTTGATGAAGGTGGACACTTTGAAGAATGTTGCAGATTCATTAACAAAATATGTGAGCAATGAAAAGTTCTCTTGGTGTAGAGGATCCATGGACATTGTTGCCCTGGATTGTTGACTATGTAACCCCCTGTATGCAAAGAAAAAAACAAGTGGGAGAATGTTGGGTATGTGTTGTATTATTTACATGATTAGCAGTGTCCACGCTATGCCGGGCGTGCATGGGGGTTTGAGGGGGGGGTCCTCTATCCCCCTGCGTGGGGGTTCAGGGGTAGTTCCCTTGATAATTTTTTTTTTGCCTCAAGAAATGTGTCACATTTTTAACTCGTTTTTCGTGTTGCCTTGATTTTCATGTCCATTGTTGGGCAGTTTTTTAGCACATGTTTTTTGCCGATGGTTTTCTATTTCCGGTTAAGGAATTAGGGTTGTTGACTAATCCAAGTCATTGGGTTAGGTTTTTGGATGCTGCTGGATCCTATATGTATATTGTATTGTAAACAATGTATCACTATGAATGAATATCAAATATGTTGGTTTTCCCGGTTTGGGTTTCCAGGGGAAAAATCTCTATGTAATGTTTGTATTTTCCATTGTATCTTTTCTATTCTTTTACTGAAAATCTATTTGGAGTAAATATTGTACAAGCTTAAAATCTATAGTCCTTAAATATCTCTAGATTTTTGTGGCCTTGCGTGCTCCAACTCTGCTCATCTGCGTGTTATTGATTCTTATTTGAACACATTTCATACAAGTCCAACTTAGTCATCTTGCAATCCTAGCCCATATATCCTATCAGTACGACAATCCCATTAGAAACTACCTTTACTTAGGATATCCTACCCCAATTTTATCTTGCTTGAACCTTTCAACACATTGTAACACTTTACTTTGTGTGATTCCATCTCCCTGCAACAATTCCAAAGATAAATCCTTCGCATATGCCTTCTCAATATTTCCATTATGGAATCATTGCACTTCTAATGTTACTCCATTAGCACACTTTAGGGTGGATGAAAATTAATTCTTTCATCACTTGAATGATTTACACTTGAATCCTTCTTCCACTGCAAAATTTGATAACATAAGTGGTTTTATTTCTATGAAAACTTCAATCATAGTGTAATACCCCTAGGCCGAACCCCAAGTTGTAAAGGTACATATGCTTTATAAGTTGGTGAGCCTAGATGTTTTCGGCCAAAGTGCCTTTGTGTGTGTGTGTGTGTGTGTGTGTGTGTGTGTGTTGAGACCAGAGTGCCTATGTGATTTGGGCCAATGAGCCTAACAAATTTAATATGTAATCACACTCATTTTTATTAATAAAATACATCACTATTGCAGACCAAGTCAGATGAAAGAGTAGGGGGGGGAATAGGACTACACGAGAGGGAAAAAGGGGCTAAGGGATTAAGAAAAGGGGCTAATTCAAGGGGTCTTAAGCCAAGGAATAAAATAATATTATTCCTAACTCAAATATTTATGATATAATTTATCCTAATTTCCTAAGTGAGGGGAACAAATTACCAAGTGGAGTCAAAGGAATTTCCTAAAGTGACAAGTGTCAAGATAGGAACATGCAAATATAATGAGAGGAACTTAGTGTAATGAGAATTATTCTTCCAATCATTCACTCATTTTTGTTTCCATCATCCATACATTGGATGGAGAGTGTAAGGGATGTTGAAGCTGACTGTTACCCAGTAACTCCTTGGTGGTTTGGGCTAAAGAAGAAGGATTCCAATCTTGTGAAGCATTCTCTCTAGTTGAGAGAATGGTTGGTATTAGTTTTCCCTGCATGTTGGGCTAGTGGGTTAAGTAACTCTTTGAGAAACCTTGTGTTCCAAGTGCCAAAAAACTCTAAGATTTCTTGGCCATCTTGTTGTTGAAGCCTTGGAAGGGAAGTGGGACAACCCGAAGGATTATTGAGTAGAGAAGGGAGTACTTTTTTCTGGGTGGGACAGACTGTGGGGACTGAGAGACTGTGAGTTGGGAACTATTGTTGGAGTGGGAACCTAGGCCTGTTCTTATTTTTGTGTTGTTTGTCAAAAATTAACTTGGCTTAGGTATATTTTTCCTTGGTGGAGTCATAGCCCCATCTCAGGGGTGACCTGTCATTGAGAGTGTATGAAAAACATAGTCTACGACTGGGAGGAATGCTTGAGGTCTGCATGCAGTTGGTGACTTATAACAAAAGATAAATGTTATTTTATGTGTGTCTACATGCTGATTATTGTGTGTATGATTATGATTATTTAATTTTGTTGTAATTGTACATAATTATGCATGTTTGTGCATGGTATTTTTGGTTCTACGTAATTGTTGCATATGCAGGGCATGGTGCACTACTACATATGGGTGTATTTTTCCATGAAACTTTTCCACGTTTCTTACATTCGTCGAAAAATTTGTAGTAAGTTAAGATTTTTTTTCATTTTTTTATTAAATTGACCGCGATTATCGTCGCTATCGCGACAACTGTTGACTATCTCAGCGCACCTACTAACACACGTGGCTTGCAATGACTAGTTGAATTTTTTCGTGTCAACTCATGAATTTTCGTTGCTATATCGACAATAATCGATCTATATATACCCAACTTTAAGAGACTTTTCAACACATTTTCTATAGTTGCGACACCACTCATGTCTTTTGTTTGAGATGTTTATTTTTTTCGTCACCCACCGGTTGAACAAATCCAATTCTCGATCTACATAGCTCAGATTTTGAACTTGCAAGGTTAGTATGTTTATTTATTTACATATACTCATTTAACTTGTAAAATTTTGTTCAAATGAAATTTCATGTAGCTTGTTTTTTCCTTGATAATATATATGTGCATTACCATATTTCAAAATTGTTATGTCATTGCTTTTTGGATCTATCTAGTACAAGAAAAATATTTTCCGAAGAAGTATTTTAAGAAGAGGGAAAATTACTCCACAAATAAGACAATTCAAACATTAAAAACGAATGTCATTATCAATCTAGATCAATTTGAGCCTACAATTCCTTATGTAAATTTAATCCTTATTACAAAACCACCAACTCATAACAAATTTGCCAGTTGGACTAGTGTTTGAAATAGAAAGTGGAAAAAAAATCCTCTTAGGTCTAATCCTATCCCTTAGCGACCTTGTTAGCTGTCTAACTTTTGTGTTTCTATTATTTTGTGCCTTTCTAATTGATTTCATATTTTTAGTCTAGTATTAGGTTAGGTTAGTCATATAGCATTGTATTCTTATGTGATGTTGTTTCTCTCATTTTTTTATAATCACATGCAATTCTAGATGTAGTGATTAACTCTAGTTTGTAGTTGATGTAACTTTTTTATACACTATTAATAAGGAGTAGCTAAATTATAAAAATTCCATGATGAAATCTACTAGTGAGACAATGAAAAATGAGAACATGCCAAAGTGTCTTAGAAAATAAAATCGTGACCATTGTAAGTAGCATAAAATTGTGACCATTGTAAGTAGTTGCAAATCAACACGTCATAATTTAAACCAACAAAACCCAATTGTGGATGACAAGTGGATGGAATTATTTTTTTAGTGGTGAATTTCAAAGATTGACATTTTCTCTACAAAACAACTTAGAGGCTAGTGTATGGTGTCGAGTGATTCAAGTTTGAGAAATTTTGACCACTTTCGTTAAATGGTGTGTAATTATTTTCCATGGTGATTCAATACGCACTACTCTAAAGTACAAATTGAAGCATATTGATCTTAATAGTTAATCGATAATAATAATAAAAAAAAATGTCAAAATGTCTTAGAAAAAATAATTGTGAGAATTGTAGGTCACTGTAAATAAACATATCATAATTGAAAGGAGTAGCTAAAATATAAAAATTTGACAAATTACTATTTGGTATGGTGTAGGTAAGACAATTACTTGTTAGTACAAGGATTTGTCACTATGAACGAAAATGACAGGAAGCTTGCTCAGTTTAGAGCGAAATTAGAGGCGAGGGGTGATGTAAAATGTTGTTTCTCTTGTTATGATTGCAGGGGATTGCAAAGAAGAAGAATTTTAATAACAATAGCTGAAAGACATTGTAGGGAGAAGGGGCACGTCGAAGGGGGTTATGAATATCATCCCTTGGTAAGATGTTATTCAATATTTAATGTATTCTCTGTAATAGTCATCATGTCACGAATTTTAGTAATATTTCTTATCGTTTTTTTTATATTTTCTATACACACTAACTTTACTACGTTGTTTTTAAATATATAGACGATGCCCCCAAAATATCGACCTCCAGAGAGTTATTTTCCAAGTACTAGCAAAAATAATCCTTTACAGGGTGATGAACTTCGAGATCAGAATATTGAAGCTGCTGATCAAGTTATTAATGATGATATGGATGGAGATAACGTTAGTGATACAAATGAGGAAGATGAGATACATAGATTGATCCAAGACACATTTTCTCCAATGGATGAGGACAACCAATATGATAGTCATGATGTTGATCCTCTACTCGAGAAGTCACGTCAACCTATTTATGAAGGATCAACAAAAAATATTCTATATGCTAGATTGTTGTTGGTGAACTTTAAGGCTTTGAATGGTTTATCAAACACATGCCTCACACAGATACTAAGGTATTTAATTTGTTAATTATTTATGCCTGCATGTTCACAAATACTTGAAAGGTTCATTTTTTTCCTATATTGCTATTGTTTTGTAATTTGTAAAGTATGGATGCGATATTGAAGATTAATATTGTTTACATTGACTTATTGTTTTGAATTTTGTAGATTGTTAGGTGAATTTCTATTACCGATGTCAAATATTTTACGACGCACATATCAAGAAATATCCGTGATTATGAAAGAAATTGGAATGGAGTATCAAGCTATTGATGCATGTTCTAATGATCATATCATATACTATGGGAAATATGCATTAGAAAATGAATTCCCGCAATGCCAAATAAGTATATATCAAATTGATAAAGCGTCAAAGAAGGTGCTCGCAAAGTTCTTCATTATATTCCGATAATTCCATGTTTCCAATGGTTGTTCAAGTGCCAAAGTAGAACACAATTTATGGATTTCCATGCAAAGAACAAAAGTCGAGACAATGTTCTTCTAATGCTTGAAGATGGTTTCGCATTGAAGTACATAGAATAAAAGTGGCCAATTTTTAAAGAAGAACCTCCTAATGTTAGACTTTCATTGGCAGCTAAAGGTGTCAATCCATTTGGAGAGCTTCGTTCTACGTACTTAGTGTGGCATGTTTTTGTTATAAACAATAACCTTCCTCTTTGGATGTCGATCAAGAGAGAGCACACAATGTTGGCAATGATTGTTCCAAGTATTTAATTACCTTTTATTTGCTTTAAAGTATGACAAAATATTTCATTTCTTTGTTTCGTGCATGGTAATTATGTCTTTTATATACAACGACATATAGATAAGTATAATTAATCATGTATGTGAACCAATTAGGTAAGTACCAGGTTAAATATATGAATGCATATATTGAGCCTCTTATCGATGATTTGTTGAAGTTTTGGGATGGCGTCACTATGTATGACATCTCTAGACCAATAGGGAAAAAACGATTTCAATTCCATGGAATACTATCATGGACAATTCATGATGCTCCCAGGTTAACACATTTTTGTGGGATATTGTTACTTTCTTTTGTGATTTAATATTATATATATTTATTGAAAATATCATGCATTATTTTAAATTGTAATTCTGATTCGCTACATTAATTCATATATCTTGTAGGTCTTCAAACAAAGGGTAAATTTGCATGCCCAGTTTGTGGTCCCAGGATAAAATATTGTCGTTCAAGGAGTTTAGGAAAGGAAGTGTTTGATGAGTATAGGCACTTTCTGCCTAAGAACCATAGTTATTGAACTAAAGACAAAGTGAAATTCAATGGTACAGAAGAGAATGGAGAAAAACCACGAAGATTGACACCTCACCTATGGAAGATTATGAATATTAGGAGCATGTGGTTGTAGTCAATGTGTCAGATGAAGAAGTTGAAGAATTTGATCATCCAAATGTAGAAGACGACGATCTCATTAACGATATCGATTACTATATTAGCAAAAATTACGTTGATGATGATGTTGATATAAATGAGCCTTTCACTAATATCGATTCTGAACCAGATCCTGATACAGATGTTGAGCTGGATGAAGAAGAAGAAGATGAATGTTGTTTAATTGTTGAAAATAAGAGGTATGTGTTTATATATTTTATATGATCTTTATATGTTTTTATTTTGTATAATAGAGTATGTTTCATGTTCTTTATAATTTCAAATTAGGTATGGGGAAATTGAGAGTGATGTGAGGTGGGG
>JZKD02S2387476.1:726256-745739 GCA_000966675.3 Picea glauca | reverse complement strand
AGAGAATGAACTATTATCGAAACCAAGAGGATCTCTGCGCGACTGCACCTAATCATGTACTACTTGACCCCATTAAGGCGTGACTGCACCTAATCATGTACTACTTGAATCCATTAAGGCGTGACTACGCCTAATCATGTACTACTTTAACTCGCTTATAATCTAGTGTGGAATGAAATTTGGTATATGAGAATGCTTGGAACCTCATGAAATGATTGGAACCAAGGTATGGAATGAATTAGACAACCTCTAGGAGGAGAAATCAAAGAATTTTAATATAACAATGTATGCACCTTGTCACCCCTGGTGCTCTATGTAGATGATCCTAGAGGACCTCGTAGGAATTTATGTCTCCAATCTATTGATAATAAGTGGCTTAGGATTAGAGTTAGAAAAATTGAGCACACGCCACTCCCTTTTGGCCAAATTAACAAAGGAATATATAAAAAGTGTCTTTGTGTTATGTATTGAATAATTGGACAATGAAGTATGGCTTTTGGACTTATTTGGTAGATAGTAAGTGGTGCCAAATTAACAAAGGAATATATAAAAAGTGGCTTTGTGTTGTGTGTTGAATAATTGGACAATGAAGTATGGCTTCAAAGAAGGAGAAATCAAAGAAGTTTAATATAACAATGTATGCACCTTATCACCCCCGGTGCTCTGTGTAGATTCTCCTAGAGGACCTCGTAGGCCTTTCTATCTCCACTCTATTGATATCCTATCTACCTACACAAACAATCACAATCAGAAGAGGGAAAGATTTCATCGGAGGCCTTAATATGTCCAAGGTAAGTTTCAGATTCTTGCAAAGAGTTATCTAGGTTGAAATAGGGCTGCAATGTAATAGTCTAGATTTGCAAAATGTAAACCAATGTTTAGTTGATTCATTCCTTCTAAATTTTTTGGTGTCATACAACCCAATCCTAGATTTGAAGGCAAACCAAGTTTCATTCTCTCCTTGAGGGAGTCTAATAGGAATCCAACCTTCCTTGTCTCCAAAATTTATCCCTTTCTTTTTCATCAGTGGTCACATGAATGTTTTCTAAGCCAACCATGCAACCACCCAAATTCATCTTAATCCAACCTAATCTCTATGTGGGACATGTTATCCATACATAACAATAATATCTAGCTATGAAGAAATGAGGATCACTACACCTCCCCTTCCTTCATCATGGGTATAAGTTAATAGGGTCGCAGACAGAGAGGTGTAGTTTAAAACTCTAAAAAAGGAAGCCAAACACCCTAACTTTTTACAAATTGGGTATATCAATGAAGGGGGATTAATCTCTCATCCTATCTTATTTTCTTAACTTTCAATGTTTTGCTTTCACTTCTTACTTTGGGTTCTCTCTATTATCTAGAACTTGTAATATTCTTTCTCTTATTTCTTTGTTTCCTTTTATTATGGGTCTATAAATGGAATAAGAAGGGATGATGATGTTAATATATACTGGTTTAAGAAGGGATGCTCCTATTATTAAGGGTTTGTCAACACTTACACAATGAAAATTTAATCTGACAGTGTGCATACATGCATTTTCAATTTTGATTTAAAAGGTATATGAAATTGTGAAAAAATTAAACATATGTAGAGCCTAGCCTTTCCATAAAAGTGGATGAAACACTCTCTCAACAAAGTGAGTTTAGCAAGAAGGGAGTTTAGGTGACAGTGAGTTCAAGTATCACTTCATGAAACATATTCCCCAACATGACTCTAATGAAATTTGGTGTTTTAGAGGCATTTAATCAACCTATGTGGCCGCCTATTCCTTGACATTCATCACATATGCTAATTTATTATCTATCATCCTTATGAAAAATTCGTCTTGAAAAAGTTAATGGGGCCAACGTTGAAATTTTCTCAAAC
Source organism: Picea glauca (assembly GCA_000966675.3). Taxonomy (NCBI): domain Eukaryota; kingdom Viridiplantae; phylum Streptophyta; class Pinopsida; order Pinales; family Pinaceae; genus Picea; species Picea glauca. The sequence continues at coordinate 743,866 of JZKD02S2387476.1, read as the reverse complement.
TTTTCCCATAGTCATTGAAATTTGACATGGTTGAACTAGATATATTCCATAAATATTTATCGAGGTTAGGTCATGAAAAGGGGTCAAACAAGACATGGTTGTGTGAGAACTGAGAAGGAAAAGGGGACCAAAGAGAATACCAATTAGATATAGTCACATGACCAATATTGATTACTAGAATAAGTGTTGATTCTTGTCGACCCCGCAAAGTGACCAGTTAATGGGCCAATGTTGGAATTTTCTCAAGCGTTTCTTGTATTCATTGAAATTTGACATGGTTGCACTAGATGCATGCCTTGATGATATGGGAGGGTTTCAAGACTCAAATATTACTCATATTATATCCACATAAGAGAATGGTTTGTAATTGGGTGGCCAATAACATGAATATGGTCAATAGCTTAGATGAGAGCAAAAATCAAAGATAAGATCAAATAACTGACAAAGCTTGTACAATTTTTCGAGTACTTGTCTATCGAGTATTAGTGTGTTTTGACAAACTTGTGATATAGTCCATAAATATTTATCAAGGTTAGGTCACGAAAAGGGGTCAAAGAAGACATGGTCATGTGAGAACTAAGAAGGAAAAAGTGACCAAAGAGAAGACCAATTAGATATAGGCACATGACTAGTGTTGATTACTAGAATAAGTGTTGATTCTCTTCGACTCCGCAAAGTGACCAGTTAATGGGGCCAATGTTGAAATTTTCTCAAAATTTTCTTGTAGTCATTGAAATTTGACATGGTTTCACTAGATGCATGCCTTGATGGTATGGGAGGGTTTCAAGACTCAAAGATTCATATTGTACCCACATAAGTGAATGGTCTGTATTTGGGTGAACAATAAGTGGAATATGGTCAATAACTAATCATTAAATATTCCATTTGTGTTCACAATAGAGAAACAATACTTGTAAGGAATTTGATTGTTTAGGAAGTCGATCACAAGATTCTTGCAAGGCAATATATTTCTTCTTGCAAATTTCCTACAATTTCTACAAAATTAGTTCTTCATATTCATCTTTGTGGTTTTTGTAGATACCATATTATTATTGTAATAAATTGTAGAATGAATCTAGACCACTTAAAAGCCTATGTCATTTCTAATAAGGATCTTCATTGCTTGAATGAAAATTGTTACCAAACCATTCTTTAACACAACCATTGCTTGTGGTGTATAAGTGAGTATTCCGTCTTCATATTTTTAGGAATAAATCATCTAAGCCTAATAAAAACAATCAATAACCTCTATTACAATTCTTTATGAATAAACCATTCATTCAAGATTTATGTTATATAATTATTCACTGTCCTACTTTTAAATCAAGATTCCATCTACATTTTAGGTCTGGATTTTCCATGTGAATGCAACACATATAAACTTATAATATGATGAACATGAATATATTCCATGCACATAATTGTTTGCAATGCTCATGACAATTCATCAATGAATAAGGAATACATTAGTGGCATTAGTTTTTCCATGACATTTCTATGAGGATGATCCTTACTCCACAAATGAATAGCGACCTTCTATGGATTTTGAAATTGTCGATGTTTATGACATTTTATATATGTTGGCCAAATATCCAATGGTGGTTACTCATTATATAATAGGCATGTTTCAAATTAATAATTACCTATATAAACAAAGTTTTGGACCTAGACCTTGCTTGAGTAAGACTTGGGACCAGGACCTTGTCCACCTGAGCAAAGTAAATTTAGTTTATCTTTTTTTCTCTCTAGGATAAACTATTGCAATAGTGTAAATGTTCGCTAGAATTGATCATTGCAACAATGTATTTGTTGTTATATAATATTGTTGGCACAAGGGCAGACCCGGGGTTAAACGCTACAAATACGCACCAACAAAACCCTAACTAATGACCCTTTCAGCAACACCTGTGAAGTAGATGAAGTCTCACCTGAGGTAGAAGCAGGGGTGGTTGCGAGACTCAGGTGTATGCAACCTTATCTGGAACAAAAATCTATGATTATATCGCTTACAAAGAACTTATCATTGATCATTCATCAGTATTCAACCCTTACTATACTTCACAGATAGCACAGAGCATCGCAACATTCACTTAGATCTAAGGTATCTTAGTACTTAGCAACAATAAAACAGATCAGATCTAATAGATCAACACTAAGCATATTCATACATGTTAGATCTACTATTCATACACATCTAATGAAGTACAAAGAATAAGTAGATCTATCTAAATATATCAAATCACTTAGCCAAAGCAGAGATAAACACATCAAGTCAAAGCACAGAGCATGACACACAGATTTACGTCGTTCACCCCCACCCTAGGGCTATGTCCACCAACTCTTCTTATTTATTATCATCGGCCAATCGGTTACAAACACAGAGCTGTAGAAACCCTTACTTCACATAGGACATATGATCTGTGCAACTTGATAGATCCTTCTTCTTTGTCTTTTAGCACAAATCCTTCTATATCTTCACAGAAGGACTTGCGCTGAGCTCTGCAAGTCTACACAGAATGCACAAAACTCTTGATCACACAGATCCCTTCTTGGAACTTAGCCTACATCACGTAGATACAATACAATACCATACAATACTCTACTATATGCCTAGACATCTATTTATACATTTACAAAAGTGGGCCTAAGCATGGGTGAACCCACGGGCTGACATCCCTTTCCCATTACATATTCCCAAAACCCAAAAAGGGACCCAAAAGTGGGCCTAGATTCTGCAATCTCCGCTTCATCTAGCGCTCCATCTTCGACAGGCTATCGAAGTCCCAAAAACGGTCAAATATGACCAAGTGTTACCAAAACTTGGTCAAAGGCCAACAAGCCCCCAACACTCATCTGTGACTCGTCCTGAGTCACTATGGTCTGAGAAATTCTGCCTCGAATGCCTCAAGCTTGGTTCGAGCTGCTTTGACCTGCTACAATGCTATGACCTCTTGCTCAGTGAAATTCTGGATGAGTGTGTCATTGACTGGTCCTTCTAGGCATTGTTCTGCTGCACTCACAACCTGTTCAAGTTATACTCCTTGGTTTTCAACTTCAATGAATAGTTGACATGCCTTCTGTTGCAATGGTTGAATTTGTTGAGAGACTTCCATCACTTGACTCTGAATCGTGTGGATCTGTTGTTGGGCCGTGTGCTACTATGGAAACCTCTTCATTCTTTTGACTGGTAACAAGGCCTTCATCTGCGCTTGTAACATATCTGCATGCTGCTTTACTTCTTGGAGTTGTGACTCCAATGCCTAGAACTGTGAATTTTCCATGAGGGTCTCATATGTCTGAGCGCTCTTGGAAGTCAGCTGCTTGCATTCCAATTCAAGGGATTTCAATCTTCCAACTGCATTGCAGGCAGTTTCCTTTCTTAGGTCTCTTATATCCTGAGGGGTCTCAGGCACAGTACGAAGTTCCATATCTGCGATGCATTGCTGAAGTTGTTGGATCACTCCTTCTAGTTGTGCCACCTGCTATAGAATCCATTGTTCTGTCTGGACTTCGATGACTGTCACAGAGATGAATGATCTGTTGACCAATTCCTTTATCTAGAGTTTCTTTGTGAGCAACTTCTCCTTGTCTTGCTATAGCATTTCTTTCTCTTTGTCCCACTATACTTGAAGATAATGTTTTTCTCATTCGATAGCACTACGCTGCTCGAAAAGTACTCCCTGTACCTGTGTCAAATCCTGGGTGGCTTGCGCTATGTCTTCTTGAGCTCATCGAAGGTGAGCTTTGACCATATCAACAATTTGGTGGAGTTGAGTTGGCTCATCTCCCGATTCTATTGTTCCTGCTGTCAGAGGCACAATGGAGACTACATGACTAGACTGGATTTCCTACTACACTCCTTGGAGTTTAATCTCGATACAATTATACATCTTCTCCTACTTCACCTCCTGCTTCTCTAATATCTCCTATGAGGCATTGTTCACATCTACAATGATGAAATTAAAATCATCCAATGTGAGGGTAGTCCGCATCTTGGTTACAGGGGTTATAGGTTTCTTCCGACAGGAAGATTTCAGAGGAGAAACCTTCCTCTTCTTCGACGAGTCCTCTTCATCCCTAGGCGCTGGTACTTTTTCTTTTTGTTGTTCAATTTCTACACCTTCTATTTCTTCGCCATCATCCCCTTCATCTGGTGTGATAGAGGCAGTCCTTACAGATGCACTGTCTACATCGTGAACCTCTTTCGGCTTCTTCATCTTGCTAGGTCCAGGTGTATCCTACGCAACTTCCGAGCTATCTACATTGAACAACTCCACAGGGTTGGATGGAATGAGAAGGTCTATCGACCAGTCCTTGATGATCTCTTCGATGTCTTCCTCGGTCAACTTGTAATATGACTGAAACTTTTTCTTGTGCTCATCAGTGCATGCAGTTATATAAATAAAGTGGTCAACCATGCTAAAATTCATTAAGGGTCAAAACCTGTGGAGGGTATTCGGGGTCATCTGAGGCTCGGACTGGATGGCTTGATTCAACTGGTTGTAGTAAGTATGGAAGACAACGTTGGATTTCCACTGCTTGTTCATATCATTACAGTACCATAAGGTGTTGAACTTTGCAGCCAAAGGTTCAAAGGGCTCTATGTCTGAGAAGGTCGCACCTTCTGACATCTTCCATGCGATGAAAGTGATAAATATGAGAAGCTAGCTGAAGTTGAACTCATACCCTTGGTATTGTGCTTCCCTGTAGTCCAGTTCCATCTAGTTTACAAGGTATTTCACCCAATTCATCTGAAGTCCTTCTGCGCACTTCCCTGTGAGATCAACTACAAATCCAGTCACTTGGGTGGGTCGGTTATTGCGAACTAAATTTTCTGCGATCAGCTGACATGCAAGGCACACTGTGCTGCTCTGAATAGAGGTTACCTTGTAACCTCATGTGCCCTTCTTGACATTGCCATAAGTTTCTTTGATTCTCTGCATTAATGCTTGGTCTGAGGTCTTTCTATGGTAAAATTCCTATGGATCAGGGGCCTGCATGCTCAGCCCTGTGATCCAATTAATCAAGGTCGGATCCAAAGTGATGCGGAGGTTCAACCATAAGTATCCTCCATGGTAGCAGGACATCAGTAAATTTACACATACATTCACCTCCTGATGCCTACCGAAGTGAGGGATTTTTATCACATTGAGCAGTGTGGACTGCGCGAGGTTCTGGGTCCATGATTGCGGGATAATATTTGAATTCTTTCCTTTAGTTCTGGTCAGATACTTGTGCGGGGAGAGAATGATGTAAGCCTTCCTGTCGCCAAGGTTGAAGTCACTGAACTTCATTGTTGCGAGATTATCCTGGTCGGATCAAATTGCGCATATCCCTTTCGGGAGGTATGCCATGACCAAATCATAGTCAAAATCTCTGTGCACACTGTCTCAATTGATGGCACCACTTAGAGGGGGTAGGTAGGTAGGTAGAATGCTCAGAATCATCTTGGAATTCACAATATCGTCTCTGTATTTAGTACGCTTCTCATCGGCATGTCGAGATGGTCCAACTTGAGCAATGGACGAAGAGGCTTCCAGTCCTCTCATCGATGATTCTTGAACACTTGTGGATAATCCTCTTTCCGGCATGACTCTCTCAGTCATTAAATCAAGAAGAATTTATGTTACAGATTATTCTACTACGGTGAGCTCCTCAGACATATGCGCTCGGGACAAATTATCGGTGTCACAATGATCTTAAACACTGCACATGAATGAACAACAAGGGTGTGATGATCATTGTATACACTTACTAGTTTGTGGGATTCAAATTATTAGTTGGAAAAAGTGTTCTTCAGGCATGGCGCGACGAGATATATAGGCGATCTTGGCAACGGTTTTATTTGCAATGGGTATGAGCCTCATTAATTCGTGTTCTGTCTGTTATGGCGTAGTCCAATGGTCTAGTGGTGAGCCATCCATGCTTTTCAATCCATTCTGAGCGGTAGTCGAATGGATATATCAACCTCTAACAACTATATTGCTTCGCCTCGGCGAAGTGGCCTATGTCGCTGGTCTAATATCTCGACGAAGTTCAAATTCTGCAAGTTTTCCTTTTGTGAGGCTCCCTCTAGAATCTTCTATAGCCTGTCGATATTAGCTCTCTTTTTACTTAGCTTCCTAGCCTTCTTTCCAGTGAGCTTCATCTCAGTGATTCTCTTCCCATTCTGATTCTTATTTTCCTTGGACATAGTCACTTCGCGCTACTGAGATTCTCTCCTAAGACTCAGGGGCAATACTTCTTTTATATCTGAGATAGATACTTCAATCTTCTGTGAGTCCTCTAATGCTCTTGCAGCTTTGACATATGGGCTTCTAGTTTCAGGTAGTTTCGATTTGTTCTCCTGTTCTTCAATCAACTGTGCGATCCTTTTGGTCATGAAATCTTTTAACTCTCGTCTCTATTGTCCTAAAACCTCTTCTTCTTCCTTCTTTCTAGCTTGATCTCTTTCAATCCAAGGTTTTCCAAGTAACATAGTAAACAGATCGTTGTCCTTGATAAATTTGATAATCTCAAAATCTTCTTCTATCGAAGTTCCATTGACATTCGTAGATATCTGAGTGAGCCTCCCACATAGGTTTACCGGTTTCCCTCTGAATAACCTTATTCCTCTTAACAAAGGAATCATAGCAGGCCTCCCTATGATTTCCCAAGTTCTCTCTATCATAATATTCATCTATGTTTCTTCATCAAGAACAAAGTCAATGTCAAAGTCTCCTATTCTTACTTCAATGCATTCCTTTTCTTTAAATATCTCTGATAGCCTAACATGTCATCGATCATTCAAGGTGTCTTTCATCTATAGAAATACCATTTCTGATTCCTTCTGGGGTTCTACTATTTCTGGATCTATCTTAGGGTTTTCTTCATTCATATTCATTCTTTTAATCTTAGCAATCATTCTCGGGCAATCCAATACTTCATGGTCCATATCTTTGTAACAAAGACAACTAGGTCTTCCACCAGGGCATTCCTTAGCTATATGGCCTGGTTTTATGCAACCATAACATAGGGTTAATCCTCTCTTTCTTTTAAATGATCCCCAACCTCTTCCATACTGCGCACTAGGATCGTGGTAGCTAACCTGAAAAAAATTGTTTCTAGGATCCTGCATCCATTTGTTAGTCCAAACATTTTTTCTATGCATAGGTATAACATATCTATCATTATGCTTATCAGATCTACTCATATCGAGCCTTATTTAATATATTAGTGCCCTAGTTTTCAAGCTAGGACAAAATCTATCAAACATACCTAGATCCATAATTTAGAAACAAAAATTTCCACTTATCTTACTTCTACAGAGCACAAAGCCTCAAGATATAAAACTTTTAACTACTCTTACCTTTATCAGAGCACTGAGCTTACAGATCTTACCTCTTTTCTGCAGATCTGACCTCTTTTCTTCAAAAACTTCCACTTTTTCTTTTCTTAGAGCACAAAGCGTTCAGATCTTGCTTCTTTTCTTCAGATCTGGCCTTCTTTATTTAGCACAGATCTTTTTAGATCAAGTGGAATATTACGCACTAGGGCACATATCCACGCACAGGGATTCCACAATTTCCAATTGAATATTCACATAAGGCTTCTTTTCCCTTAGTTCCCAGCAATCACAGTTCCAGGTCCCAGTAACAGAACCATTTGTTGGCACAGGGGCAGACCTGGGGTTCAATGCTACAACATCGCACCAAAAAAACCCTAACTACCGACCCTTTCGGAAACACTTGCGAAGCAGATGAATTCTCACCCGAGGTAGAAGCAAGGGTGGTTGCAAGACTCAGGTGTCTGCAACCTTAGATGGGACACATATCTGTGATTATATCGCTTACATAACACTTATCATTGATCATTCATCAGTATTCAACCCTTCTTATACTTCGCAGATAGCACAAAGCATCAAAAAATTCACTTAGATCTAAGGTATCTTAGTACTTAGCAACAGTAAAACAGATCAGATCTAGTAGATCAACACTAAGCATATTCATACATATCAGATCTACTATTCATACACATCTAATGAAGTACAAAGCATAAGTAGATATATCTAAATATATCAAAGCACTTAGCCAAAGTAGAGATAAACACATCAAATCAAAGCACATGGCATAACACACAGACTTACATGGTTCACCCCCACCTCGGGGCTACGTCCACCAAATATTCTACTTTATTATCGTCGACCAATCAATTACAAGAACAGAGCCGTAGAAACCCTTACTTCACACATGACAAAATATCTATGCATCTCGCTAGATCCTTCTTCCTTTCCTTTCAGCACAAAACCTTCTATATCTTCACACAACGACTTGCACTAAGCTATGCAAGTCTACAAAAAATGCACAAAACTCTCGATCACACAGATCCCTTCTCGACACTTAGCCTATATCACATAGATACAATACAATACCATACAATACTCTACTAGATGCCTAGATGTCTATTTATACATTTACAAAAGTGGGCCTAAGCATGGGTGAACCCATGGGCCGACATCCCTTTCCCATTACATATTCCCAAAACCCAAAAAGGGACCAAAAAAGGGACCCAAAAGTGGGTCTAGATTCTTCAATATCTGCTTCATCTGGCGCTCCATCTTCGACAGGCTGTCGAAGTCCCAAAAATGGTCAAATATGACCAAGTGTTCCCAAAACTTGGTCAAGGGCCAACAAGGATCAAGCATTGGAATAGTGTCTTCTTTTGTTATCTAGGATATATTATTTCAATAATGTCATTGTTGTTGGTTTGGATAAATCTCCTAAGAACACAAGATTAGACGATAACTAACTTAGTTATTGTCTATCACAATAGTGTTTTTATTGTTAACCAACCTAGATTTATCTTTATATCATAGAATTTGTCAAGAGTCAAGAGGGATCAAATCCCCTGACATACAAAACTTTACCCAGGTTTTTTCAATCTAAAAGAGGTTTTCATATCAAATTAGTTGATCCCTCTCAATGATTGATAGATTTTAGGTTAATATGCATCTAGGCTAGTTTATAATGTGAATCAGGCCCAACTTCACACCTTTTTTTTTTTTTAAACTATTATATTTGATCGATGTACATTGAATTAAACGTTATGTTACATTACACATCTCCTTCATATTGAACTGTAAAAGGTGTCTCTATGATAACATAAGTTCAAATACATGTATATTTATACTTATAGCTAGAATGGATAATTACTATTGCCTTGCTAGATTGATGAAATTTGGGCATTTTTATTGTCTCCACTAGGATGCAATTAACATAAGTGTATCATTTTAACCTTTTGGACTAGCACACCTCTAAGGGGAATTATTGAATAAGGAATTTCATAATGGTTGTTAAGTCACAAAAATTTCATACCCCATTAAGTGTGACATGGTGTTCCACCTCTTGATATGTGATATATTCAAAATTAGGCGGGATGTTTTATGGCATGAAAATAATGAAAAGGAGAATATAATAGAGAATATACATGGTTTCCATATAATTTCAATGTACATTTATCCATTTCATTGATGCGAGTGAGAGCCAATCAAACTAGTCTGAGAAAAAAACATTTCTTTCAAGCGCGAGGAGACTAGGGCATGCTGCGACTCGTGAGTTCGAGGGAACGCTGGAGAAGGAAGGAGATAGAGATGTAATGGCATTGGGAGATATAAATTTATCCATTTCATTGATGTGAGTGAGATCCGATCAAACCAGTTTGAGGAAACTTCATTTCTTTCAAGCGCGAGGAGACTAGGGCACGCTGCGACTCGTGAGTTGGAGGGAACACTGGAGAAGGAAGGAGATAGAGAAGGAAGGGAATTGGGAGAGAGATCTCACAAGAAAGGTTACAAAGGAGAGAAAGAGCTTGTAGAGGGCACTGGCCAGAAGAGAGAGATTGAGGGCAGGGTTAGGAAGGAGACACGACTCACGGAGGGCACCAAGAGAGAGAGCTTGAGGGCAAGGAGACACAATACAATGGTGAGTTGTTGAATTTCCAATATTTGCATATGAAAATACCTAAACATGTTGACATGTAATTTTAGGGAATAAAAATGCTAGTGGCTCCATATGTGCACAAAAATCCCCTCACGGGGTTCCTATAAAATTTGATTCTCTAACTAATATTTTCAACTAAATTTATGTATTATGGCTCCTATAACAAAAATGCATGATATATTGGCAATGTAGCTTTTCCTTTGAATTGTCACTTAGGTTCTTTAGGTGCAATGGTTACTTGAGGAAAGGACCATACTCTTTGTACCTATGGAATGGCAGGGTTGGATTTTCAATCATGAAATCAAGCTTGTGGGATTTTTGTTTCCCATAAGAATCAATAAGAATGCAGAGGGCTTGCTACTCAAGTGTTTGTTCGACTAGTTCCGTTGCACTGCCCCATTATTATTTTTAAATAGGGGTGTGAAAAACCTCCAATTCGGGGGTAGTGATGGGCCTTCAATTTGTCACTTTCCATGGCCCACATTATGTCCAAATTTGATACCATTTTCCTTATAAGCCAAGACCTTCATGGAAAATATTATCACTTTTGATGACCGATGTATATACTATGACTCATTTTATATAATAAAATGTGATGTTACTTAATCTAAATATGAATGTGATATATGCTTGATATTAAGTGTTTTTATGGTTTTGTGTGAACTCATTCTTATATAATTAAATGTGATGTTACTTAATCTAAATATGAATGTGATATATGCTTGATATTAAGTGTTTTTATGGTTTTGTGTGATTTGAATCTTTAAGTTAATATGGTTCACAAGAAATAAATAGTGCAACTATGGTGAAAGAATTTGACCCACATGGCAAGTTTATCTCCTTCATTGATTGGCATCGAACACATTTTTTAATGGTTGAAAAATTTAAGGGATATTGTCCCTTCACAACCTTCAAAGCTTCTATCACTTAAAGGCAATCATAAAGACCCTAAGCGATTCAATATCTTGCTAATATTGAGGATTTGAATTGAAAAAGGAGGGAAATAGTTCCTTGAAGAACATGCAAGAAATTATGTAATTAAGGAACAACTCTCACCAATCACGGGATTGATTAGATGGGATAGGTAGGAATATTTTCAAGTATAAATATAGTCATAGTTTATGGAGTACATATTTAGTATTTTGGTTTCATTTTCCTTCTTGTTGTTCAAGCTAGTTTGAATTGTATCCAAGAGGCAGATTTATGCCCAAAATATGCGAAAAATATGTGAGGGCATGCATGTGTATCTATCATGTGTGGGTTCTCAAATGTACTAAGATTGAACAACTAATAAACCCTGATAAGTATCATTTTTGTAATGCAAAATGTCTATGTAGCCTACAAAACCAATTCATACAGAATAAAAAATATTCATACAAAAATAATGTAATCAATAAGTCATACACAAAACACCATATGATCTTCATCCATTCCTTATCATTCAAAACCCCCAACTTACAAATCCTAGTGCTCAAATGATCTCACTAGCCATGGAACAGATCCCTCTACTAATACTAATATTTTATGTGTCGCTATCATGGAATGGTGTTACAACTCATCACATGAGAATGGCCCCAAACATTATTTTTTGGCTCAAAATTTGGAACATGGAACTCCTTATCATCATATTAGGAAATTGTTTTTTTTTTAGATAGGGGTGTGCAAAACCTCCAATTAGGGGGTAGTGATGGGCCTTTTCATACCCTTTCCCCAACATGAATCTAATGGAATTTGGGGTTGTAGAGGAATTTCATCAACCTATGTGGCCGCCTATTCTTTGACATTCATCACATATGCTAATGTATTCTCTAGCATCCTTATGAAGGGTTGGCCAACAATATCATGCTTGTAGAACTTTCGAGAGTTTTTCTTTCAGATGTAGAATGAAATCCATTATGTTCATTATGCCATGCCCCAAGCACATCATAGATAATATTCTCTTAGGAATCAACGTAGTACATGATCAAGTCCCATTTTGAATACATGACCCTAAATCTAGTTGTATGGAGTAGTTTTCCTTGTGTTTTTGTAGTGTTCATTATGGGAGAAGTGCTATGAAAACTTGCTAAATATGAGGTAAAATTCAATATAAAAAAACCACGACATTTGCAGGGAAACTGCAAACAAGTATTCATCAAGAAAAGTGTCATCCACCAAGCCTTTTTCATAAATATCATCCACTAAGCCTTTTTAGTATCATCCACTAGAAATGAAATCTTAGCTAGCTATAAAGAGATAAGCGTGACAGTCGTTTGTATGCTTCTTGTTGCTGGAAATTACATTGAAGGATAGTCATTGTTTACACACATATTGTTGCTAAGATTTACATGTAATCTTTAGTTTTGACTTGTCTCAAATTAAGACATACTTTGACAATCATACTATAGAAATAAATACATGTTTGGATAGTCATTTACATTCCTCGCTTGCTAGAAATTACATCTTGAACAATCATTGTTTACATATATATTGTTGTTGGGAATTACACACAAGATTGATCTTTGACTTGTTTTAATTATAAATTGAAGTGGTAACAATAAAAGATTGACTGGACAATCATTTTTATGCTGGAAATAATTCTTTGCAAAATCAACTTTCATGCATCCATGAGCTGGAAATTACATTGAATGAAGTGTCATTATGTGCTCTTGATTACACCTTGGAGAAGTAGCATTTGAATTACATTCCTGGGCAGTCATTAGTGATAATTTATTACTGGAAATCATTTACATATTGACAATCTTTGTACTTGAAAGATACCATTGTCTTTGTTGTTATATGTTTGTTTCTCATTCACCATTGTTAATGTACCTATCTTGAATAGTGTAATCATCTATTGTTTCATATAAGCATCTGTCCTTTCCTTCAAGTTGTATTGGGACTTATACTTGTTGCGAGAACACTTTTACTTTGTCATATAACTTATATCTTTCCTTTTCATTGAACCTTGTCACTTGACCCATCTTTAGATGAGGCCTTAACACCCTTGGGATACCATTCATTAATTCTAAAGCATCTATCTCATTGAGTATCCTCCAACCATTCATTAATTCTAAAGAATCTATCTTGTTGAGTATCCACTAAGCCTTTTTAGTATCATCAAGAAAAGTGTCATCCACTAAGCCTTTTTAGTATCATAGACCCTAAATATCCTTGCTAAGGATGCATTTCCTTCATCACCCTATCTACATCAATTCCCAAGCCTAATTTTAGGAATTTAATGCCTCTTTCTATCCTAACGAATTTCATACACCTCTCATTCACTTGATTATACAAAGGTTCATGAAAATGATAGGTACAAATGGATGTCATAAGAAGAGTGAAGACCCTCAAGTTATGAAGAAGCCAATTTCATAAAAGCTACCTTATTATAACAAGACAATTAGGGAAGTATTGAACAATGTGTCAAGAATTAGGAAAGCCTTGTTGAAATCTTAAAGTTCTTCAAGAGCATGATTTGACATATCCATTTTCTGAAAGAAAATAAGAAGTAAATGAAGGTATACCACAAGTTCTGATAAGGCTAAGTATGGAATTGATTTTGGATTCAATAATGGCCTAGATTGTAAGGTTTTTCATTCAATCTTGCTTAGAAGAGGAAGTTCAATGATTGGGTGCCTTTGAGGGTCACCAAGAACCTTTTTCATCTTAAATTCTTCCATGGTTTTCACAAATCTTACAATCTAGGCCATTCTATAAAAGAGAAGACTCACACTCCAAAGCATACCAAGATAACAATAATGGGATGCCAAGTATGATATGAATCAAGTAAACAAGGACCCCAATAATTTTCTTACATACAATAGAATCAAGTATATTCTCCAAGCAAAACATGGGTTCCTTGAATATTTGCTCGCTCACTTATCTTCTCATTTTTTCGAGTGTTGGTACCACAAACTTATATTCATAGGGTAACTTATCTTCTTGTTTTAATGAGTGTAGGTACCACCAAATAGGTATATGTCAGATTTATCTTCCTCGTGTGATGATCAAGATATACTCAGAGAGGTTGAAAGTGAGACGTGTTGTACTAGATCTATCGGTTCTAGATCAACTAGATATGAAAAGGTAAGGAAAATATTTTGTATACGCATGCAATTTTTTATAGACAACGAAGGTTCATGTAATTATGATGCTGAGAGAACAGGTGACATTGAGTTTCCCTTGAGGTATATATATCCAGTGCAATGATGGGTACCTAAGGAGCTACCTGAATTGGACACATATTTCTTTATCAGTGGGAGGATGTATCACATTTCTCCTTCATCCTTACATGGATCGGGGTTATTTTCCATGGATGGAATAAAGGTCGACTGTGTCACTGTAAATGAATTGATGGAGTATGTCAAACCATTATAAAAATACAATCACTGGTTGATGTTGGTCCAATATACGCGAAGTATGCGGAGATACAAAGTTGCCGTAAATTATATACAACTAGTAGATAACAATCAAAATAAAGGGGTGACTATGTATATTGATGGAAGGCCAAAAGATTATGGAAACATTACAGGCTTTATAAATAGTACACAACCAATGGAAAAAACTAAGCAAATGAATTGCATATTTGAGGGACGCGAAGGAAATCGTATATTTGTATGTGCAACAAAAACAATAGTTCTAGGTGAAGAGTTGATGATCAATTACAACTTAAATCAAATAGATGGAGGGGGTGCGACTATGGGGGTAAATATATTATATACCATTCAACTCAACCTTTGATCAATCATTGTTATAAGTTATCGTTGCAATATTTCAATTTTTTACTGCATATATTTCATTTTTCATTATTTATTTTCTGATATTACTGCAATATTTCAATTTTTTAATGTTACAATTACTTTCATAACTTTTGTTGATTAATTTATTGTGTCAACATCTGTCCAGGGTGACCATGGAAAATCACACGCTACATCTGTCCAGGGTGACTATGGAAAGGCACCCGCTGTGCCTCAACAGGTAAATGTTAAATATAGTAACAACTTATGACTACAACAACTAAATTTCTGAAATTGCATTATTTGTTTTCTGATATTACTGCAATATTTCATTTTTTTAATGTTACAGGTGAATTTCATAACTTTTGTTGATTGATTTATTGTGTCAACATCTATCCAAGGTGACCATGGAAAATCACACACTACATTTGTCTAGGGTGACCGTGGAAAGGCACCCGTTGTGCCTCAACAGGTAAATGTTAAATATAGTAACAACTTATGACTACAATAACTAAATTGATCAAATGTTAAAGTTCATCTCATTAATTTTATTCATTAATGTGTTGTGGCATGGTCACCGTGGGAAGTCACCCACTCATAGTAGATCAGAGCAGGGTGATTGTGGGAAGTCATTGGCTACACACCAACATCAGGTAACTGTTAGTGCTTAGTAATAACTAAATTTGATTACAATATCTGATTTTTTTTTATGTTAAAATTAGTTTAATTTCATTTATTGTTTGATGTTTTTAGTCTGTTACGGTCGATTTGGAAGATGAGGAGATTGAGGACAAAACATTTTATTCCACTGACCCAATAACAACTGTCGCAAAGGCATTGAAGAAGGAAAACATAGAATATCTAGCTTTGTTTCGCAAAAGACCCCTGACACAGGAGGACGGGGAAAGAATTGCAGAGCTACAAAATCTAATAATTTTTTTGGGGGTAAGTGGCATCTTCACATATTTTTATCAGCTATGACAATTTCATATCTGTTTTTTTGTTTTATATTTTCTATATGATCTGATAAAGTAAAGTTTTCCGTTTGTAGGAGTTTTTAAACCCCGCGCCCCAAGAACCTGTTGAGCTTGCAACTACTATAAGTAGTAGTGATGGTCCAATGCAACAAAAAATTCGACAAAGAAAAGTACAAATGAGGATTTTTGACCCTCTTGAGTTTCCCCTCAAATCCATTCATGAGTGCATTGATGTTGATCGGCATGACACGCCGAAGCATGATGATCCGGCGCCCGGGACTCTACATGATTCCGAAGATGAATGTATTGTAGATGGCGATGAAGCTATTCATGGAGAAACACAAATTAAAAGCACCTAATCACTAGATCTCACCTTTTTGGTGGATGACGCATGTGTTTCGATCAATATTCAGAAGATTTCAAGTATTTGTTAATTAATTGATTCATTTTTATCATGAAATTAAAATGGACATTTGTTGAGATTATTATAAATTAATAGATACCACGTTTCTGCAGGAAATAATGTTTTCTACAGAAACTTGAATGACAAATCATTGGAGCTGTTTAGCCCCACCATTTTCACATGGTGGAATACCCAAGATAGCAAAAAGAAAGATGAATTGATAGGCCACATGGTAAACTTGTTCGAAAATAAGTTCAATAAGAAAGTGGTTACAAAGTTAGCCGACGAGAATTTAAAATATACCAGGGCCCAATATAGAGAGAAATTGTAATTAGACCTCAAGCATGAGTGCCCTCCCATGGTTCTGAAGAAAGAGTGGAATGCCTTGATAGAGGATGCAAAGGAGAACTTGTTTAAAAAACAAGGAAGACATCCACGACCTAGTCAAGCAAGGTACAATACATGTCATCTTCTTAGTGAAATATGCTCATTTATGTTTTTCTTTCTTGTTTTAAGTAACAATTATGATATCTAACGTTTTTCAAAAAATCCATATATAGGGTACTTGACACCTCCAAAGTAACCAAGGCTAGAGTGGAAAAGCACGGGAAACATAAACTAGGCCAGGGTGGGTATGGAAAACTAAAATCCCGAATCATAAGAATTAAATGATTAACTGTGGTGAATATTTATTTAACAGTAGCAAACAAATATCTTTTTTTGTTATTGGTAATTTTAATGGTGTTATGCATTGCAGTTAAATATGTTCCAAACTGCTTCCACTGAGGAGGACCTAAAGCTTGGTTTCAAGAATGATTTTAAAAGTGTGATTGAATATCAAAGAATCTTGGGGCAGACTCCAATCTCCCTAGCCATGCAAATGAAGGTAAATAAAATGAATAAGGAAACCATAGTAGCATGCCTGTAAAGTCTATTCATATTTTATTATATCACCCTTAACTAAGTATTTATGTTTTTTTTCAAGCAACAATGAATCTAGCGGTATTCAACATACACCACTTCATACTAGGGAGCACATGTCGAATGATAGCGGGGAGAAGAGTACCCATTCCGGTATGTATGCTTCATAATTAGAAATATTTACTGTGATTGTATATATTTATTTCCTGACTTATACTTATATATTATCTTCTTTAAATGAAAGAGAATGTAGCTCAGGAGGGTGAACTGTGAGAGGAACCAAGTGGACAAGAAATTAACGCACCAATTGTCACAACTACACAGACACGTAAAGAGAAATATTGTAATGTTAATTAAAATAATGAAATAATTATTTCAATTATATTTCAACATATTGATATGATCATTTTCGTTGTTTCCTTTCATGCCCCTGCATAGCTACCTCCACGCCCTTTTCAAAGACGTACTAGAAGTATGGTACATGAGCGCATGGAAACACAAACAATAGAAGTACAGGGCACATAAAATACAGTGTCAAAGGATGAATATGATACCACAATCGTCAATTTTATGAATTAAAAAAAACATAAATCAAAGAAAAACTAGATATATAA
>JZKD02S2387476.1:715997-726068 GCA_000966675.3 Picea glauca | reverse complement strand
GGGGGGATGAGCCATATGATCTTCCACCTTCATTTGGTTGGCCCTATTCAGTAGAGAATAACCTATTCTCGAAACAAAGAGAATCTCATTAAAGTATGCGACCACTTAAGTTTTTTCTAGAGTATTTTACATAACTAAATGACTGTTTATTTGCTTATATATTATTTACTCATATAAAGAATTTGTCTTTTATGATTCATGCAGGTATTGTTGATGGAAATGCATCTCATGGAAAACTCTTATCAAGTTCTATTGGATGATGGATCTAGTGAAAGGAAAATGATAAGGTAAGGGTTTTGACATGTTTTTTAAAGTATAGAACTCAATGTAGAACTTATGGAGACATAGAAATGTAAAAATACAATTTTGATTATTGTTAAGATATTCGTATTTTCTAGGACATTACTAGCATCAAATTAATGTATGATACCCCTATGTTTGTGGGATGCATAGAGGGTTTATTCATTGTCCCAAAAACAAGTGGGTCTCATACATCAATTTGGTGTCTTGCAAGGTTGTGACCTATCAATATATTTTTGAGATATAAGTAATTTTATAAGTTGATGTGCAATAATATATAAACACATAAACATATTTTGATCAACCGTTGAAATATTGTGTTAGTATTCAAACTCATAGTATTAAAATTTGGACTTTTGGTCATGACAGGAACACTACTAGAAAAGGGACATTCTTATAGCACCATTATAAATCATCATATTATCCTTAAATTCTTTGCCAGATTGGTTTTCGCACCATATCTAAACTACTTATGTTTAATATTGTATACAGGCAAGAGTCAACATTGGCAAAAGTTTTGATCACAAAGAATCCATGTGTTAAGGTAAAAAGACAACACAACCATATATTCGTCTCACTGTGGATTTGATTAATTTATGTATTCACACATTGACAGCATCAGACCAAGGCAGAGGAAGTGAATTTCTATAGAAAGTTATTGAAATAAGTTGGAATAATATTTAAGATAGGTTCTCTCCAGTCACAGATTTAAGCATGTTTTAACTTCTGATCTCGGGGCTTTGAAGGATGGTGCTTATCAAATAACTTGGTAGAAAAATTGATTTGATTACATCTGTTGTAGATTTAATAGCAGAAATTGAGAAATTTATTAATGTTGGGAAGAGTCGGTTGTTTTTTCATATCTTCATTCGAATTCTAAAGAAGATATATGGCAGAGTATTCCCATAATTCCAGATCAATTCCATATTTGTTGAGAAGAGGATAAATTGCATATGTGGCAGGGGATCAACTATTTTTTCCAATATTCTCGAAAATCAGATTGATATCTTTAGATTTTGTGAGAACAAATGATGAGGGAACATCTGAGTAAAAGTGAAAGATAAACATGTGGAAAAGTCATTTTTAAAATTTGTGGGCACCATTTTTAAAGTTGAGCATCAATCTCAGGCACAATAATAGTCAAGTGTTCATTATATTATGCTCAGGTCAACAATTTAAAGTTTCAGCTATTAGTTACAGAACTTTAGCAATTCACATCTCTGTTTTAGCAGTTAACTTTCGTGGCCAATTGTGACCAAATGGAGATAGCTATCAAAATTATGGAATATGGGTGTTTTTTACAACATACCCAATTAGGTCCATCATGGGTGGTTTCCTCAAAACATGACGCATATGAGAGATATGATCGGGGCATTAACACCTATTTTCCAGAAAATAAAGTGCCCAGCTCAACAAATAAAGATTTTCATTTTTCCTTTAGTGCAGAATGGAACAACATATCAATAGTTTAGAGATTCTAGATCTCACTCCTATGAATGAGATCGAATTGATAAACTCAAAAACTGTCATTTATCTATTATTAGTTGATTCTATTTTGATTTCTATTATGGGCATAATGAGTAAGCACGTATGTAAACTCTGTTCCTGAGACAACACATATTACAAATGTATGGTTGTTTGAGTTAAAGAGAGGAATGTTATCTATATAAGACTGGAACGTAAAATCTAAGGGGGAGGAGGAGGCCCATGAGGGTGAGGCTTGAGGAGAATTTGATGAAATAGCCAACCAATATGCATTATTGTAAGCCCAAGGGCATCTTGTATTTATGTGATCACTTCTAACATTGGATATCTATGAGAATTGTTTTATCAGAGTGTGATTTCTCTTGTTTAAACACTGTTTTTCATTTTCCTTGTTTTACACTCTATTTTTCATCTTACTTGAACGAATTGCAGACATTGAGAATCAATGGCTGCCCATGGATAATAGATTCTCGAGCGGTAAAGATTTTGCTGTGACTACCTACTATTTGTGTGTTTGTTTCAAGTACCTTTTCATCCATTTTGCAAAGAGAATCTTGGTTTGATGGGTGTTCTACTTTTTGTTTGTTCCCTATTCTTCTACCCATTTTCATATAAAATTCTTATCTGATATGCAATTTGATTTCCTTCGATCAATAGGGTGTTTACTTGACTCCATGCCCAATGGTGTTTTAACTGATCTACATTTATCCTTTTTATCTTATTCTTTTTCTTTCCATCTACCTGATCCACCTTCTTTCAAAACCCAAAACACATCCTTATTTATAAAATCATTGCAATAACCGAAGATGTGCATGGCTTGACCCTATAACAGTCTAGGAGAAACTTCTAGCACTAACATATTGCACCTACAAATCTACTTTGGCATGTTTCTAGGACAATTTATCTCCCCATGTATATTTTGATCCTTTTAGGGGCCAAAGGGTAATGCTTAACTTATCTTCCTTGATTTTTTCCTTTCCTTAAAAAAACTTCAATGCAACTCTTGCCCCTCCAAGTGGGCCAAAACCCCCACTATCAACCAATAATAAATCTCCAAATGACGCCACTGCATCCAATGCTTGTTCAACAAGGGGCCCTCAAATATGTATTATGTAAAGGAGCTCACAAGGTCAATTCAAAACCCAATGTACTTCATCGAGGGATACTTCATACACCAAGCATTATGCCTCCTAAATTCTAATGTATGAAGTGTTCTTCATGTGTGGGCACATGCCCAAAAGTGTGCGATGAAACCTACATTATAGGCCCACAAATGTGACTCCAAAACTCTCTTCAAAACCTCCACATGATAAATTACTTTATGGTGAAGGTCAAGTATATATAAGATAATACATTTCCTTTTTCCTCTAGTCTTCTCCAATACTTGCCTCCCATATCTCCATTGTGAGGCAAGTCTAGCGTTCTGCTTCCACAGGTGTCTTGTTGCAGAAGGGTGCCCTACCATTCCTTGTTTCATAAGTCTTCTCCAATGATGCACTTCGGGTGAGATGATTCATGTGCTGAGGAAATGACATGGTAGAGCACTGTTGGAAAAGCATGTTTAGGCACAAATATCCCCCGTACGTGTTCACAAAATGCCTGATACTTCTGAAATAACACTAATCAAGATGTTGATTACACTTGAGGAGGCCAAAACTATTCCAGATTGAGGAAGAGAATACACTCAAGTCAAAATTCATGCCCAATATAGGGTCACTTACTTCTTGAGAAAAGGGAATCATGAAGAGAAACAACAATAAATTTCTTCATATCCCCTGTATGTATCCCTTACACGGCTACATAGTGATGCATTATGGTTTGAAACAAAACATTTACTGCTTGAAATTATAAACAAATTCATGACTGCAGTCAATGTTTTGTTCATAAATTAAGTTGGAAAGGCCTAGCGTTCCAAGGATAAATCCCATAAATACTCCATAAATAATCAAGAATTCAAGATGAGGTGAGGAAAATAAGTCTCCATGCATACATCTATGGTAGAGAGATGAATGTTTGATCAGTCATGAAAACAACCTAAAAACTTGCATAACTTGCCAATGAAAACTTAGTGAAAATGTCATCCTAGTCTCAATGCTCCATCAAAGTTATACTATTGTTTCCATGGCACAATCCTACATACTTCAACATTAGTTCATTTGTTGCATGTTGTCAATAGGTACAAAGTGACAACCTGAATCTTCAAAAAATCCTTGACTGTACCAAAGACACAATGGCAAAGAAGAGACTGGAATATACTCTCAAAGTGTTTGTTATGAGTGTGATTAGGTCTGAACCAGTGATGTTGTAGGTGACATTCATTCCCACCTGTCATAAAATATCAAAATCTAGAAAGAAAAAGTTCATAAAACTGAATGTAAAATGATGTGTATGTTGCTCATAAGCCTCAGAGATAGCAAAGATACCAAAGAGGTTTTGTTTATCTCAAATATGATGGTCCATACCTCATTTTTTTCTAACCTTAACTCTATTCATAATGCAGCCCCAAATTCATCTCTTAGGTTCTTTTTTTGGTGCAGGTGTTGGAGGAGTATCATTGCTTGTACAATCTTCCCAACAATCCAACCATAAGCTACCAAAAATAAGTTAATTGTTTCACCCTTCAATATACCCTCTATTTTGCTAAGAATATGCCTTAATTTAGGGAAATCCTAGGTTTATAATCAATCCAATGTAGGGCACCACAATTTTTCTGAGAATATCATTTTGGAGGGACAAAAAAATATGGTGGAGATGTTGGTTATGCTCTGTCATCATGGAAAGATAGCACTCCATGAATGGAACATTTTATACTGCCCATGTCTTCATCATGAACTGATGTTGGTTGGAACTTCATATAGAACACAAATGACAAGTCCTCGTGTATCTTGACTATGTATTCCAAGTAAATTATGCATCATGCCACAATGCTGCTATATAAATAATGCCCCATGCTTCCACTTTAGACTATCAAATGTCATGTCAAATATTTGTTTTGGATATTCCATAAAGGTTGCATAGAAAATCTATGTGATGAAGGAATCAAGTAACCAAAGGTGATGCAACACAAAGATGAAGCCTGTGAAGCATAATGATCTTGGATATAAGTTTCCAGGTGCCCTCTTGGATGGTCAATTTAGACTAGAAATGATACCTCCCACAACATTATGAATAGATCCCACATTGGATTTTTCATGTGCTGTAATATGACAACTCGTAGGTACTTTTGTTGGTATCATGTGCCCGTAAGTGCCCGTAAGTTCCTCGTATCAACCACTATCGTCCCTCCTTGAAAGGATTTGTCCTTGAAGTAGGATAAGGGATTGGTGGTAAACATCAAATTTGTGCATGAATCAACAATAAATCATATTCTTCATTAGGTACAGTACTAAGGCTTCTATGTATCACGGAGATGGGGACTTCTGTAGCATATCATTGTTTTCGGAGACTAGAAAACTATCAAGTTTTTTTTTTTAAACCTACATAAGTCGTTGCTATAGAGACGTATGTTCATCGCAAGTATGGAATTTGTGTCGCAAGCCATTGGTGGTTTTTCTACTCCGCCATGGGACTTCGTCACTATTGCCACCCATTGTCGTCTCTATAGTGATGCATGTTTGTTGCAAGAATGTGTACATCTCTTCTTCTTTCCACGAACTTGTGTACCTATAGCGATGAGCGTTTGTGACAAGAAGTTAAATATTCACTATGGGATTCCATCTTTTCGACGTATGTTCATCGGTCTACTGATGATAGTTTCTCATAATTATGACGATGTGAACAATTTTTTTAAAAATAAATTAGTTATGATGATGACACGTGGCGGCCTGATTTCGTCAATGTTTCCATGAATAATCTAAGTGTGTGGATATAGCGACTTAAAAAGTTCCATGAAAAATATTGTTTGTATTCGTGGAAAGTGCGACGGATATGTGTGGCAATAACAACGAAAAATCGTGGCAAATTTGGTCATATGTAGTAGTTGTGGTTAATAAATGGTATTTGTTAGTCAATTTTAACAGTAATGGTAACAGGATTTCGACACGAGGCTTGAATCATCGCGTGTACTGAGGAACAATTGCGCATGTGGAACAAGGTCGATTGTATGCAAACGAATTGTCATAGTGAGTTATTTTTGCAATTAGAGTTGGTATCAGAGAAGAAATTTTGTGTGGCATGACCTAGATTAGAGCTGGGTATGTTACACATCGTTTTTGACTTATATCTAGAAACTCTTCTAAGTATTCAAATATTGGTCTCTATAGATGATTTTCCCATCCCTATGACTCACCCACTACATTAATATGTCCATGTTCCTTTTAAAACATGCTTGGAAACCATCATTACATTTATACCTTCAAGGATATGAAGACTTATCTTACCTTACCTTCATGTGCATATTAATTTCATTCTTCACCTGTTGGCTACATGTTTTGAGAGAGAATCCTTGTTGATTTGTCTTTGCAAGTCACTCAGACTCCAAAACAATTGAGTATTAATTTGGTTCTACTCCTTATCTCTTATTAATCTTTCATCATCTACTCTATAACTCTTACTCTTGTCATGGTTTCTTGGTTGTACATAATAACTAGTTGCACTAGTCATGATCCTTATAGCTCGTTTTTTCATGATTGCACCCTGGAATTATATTCTGCAATAGACCCAAAAAAACTTAATTTATGATACATGATCATGTTATTAATAAGCCTTGACATAACACTCTCTCCTTGAGTTTTCTTTTTCATCCTTAATCCTTTCTTCAAACATTTTTTCCTTCTATTAAACAATCATTTCCATACTTTGCACTTCCATGTGTGCCTTTGTCCCACCGTTCAAGCACAATCATGAAGTGTAGATGCATCCATGTATGGTATGCACATATTTCCTTTGGAAACATTTTTCCAAAAATAATTTTTTTTTGGAGATCATCCACATGAATAGTTGTAATGTTTATAAAGTCTAGATGTTCTGTTACTGCAACTTTCCTAACACAACCAAATGCATATTTTAACAAATGAGACATTTTATAATTTTTTCCTCTAGATTATCTTTCCAAAAATTGTACTCGTGCATAATTTTGAGTTCTAAGCTGAAATATATGGCTTTCTGAATTTTCCATCTCTACTCAATTGTTCCTTATTCCCATTGGTACAATATAGTTGAGAGGCTATCTTCTGTCATTGATAGAGAAAAATATGGTGAGAATCAAGAATTTTCTTATATTGGGCACTTATATTATTCCTAAGTTTGAGTACATACAAACTTTCAAATTGGGGATTTGATTCTCTATTCAACTTCTATACCAATATGGAATTTCCAACTTTGTTCTTTTTGCATTTCCTCTAGACTAGAATTTTTAGTGAAAATTGATATCTTCCAAACAGAGCAAAACTGGGAAAAATTTAGTATGACAAATTTTTATGGCTCATTGAGGAGGTAGAATGTCAAGTAAATAAATTTTCCTATATTTTTAATTTGGGTTCCATTTTCCTCCTCTGAAGATCTCAAAAATTCCCAAAACGTCTCTTGGAATAGTGGATTTAGGCCTATATTTGCATCCCCATTCCAAACCCCTTGGATTCTGACCAAAACTCCCACTGGGTTTTATCAAGTATGCGTCCTTAAATCACTATATGATCCATATTATATTGAGAATTAAATGATATAAAAATATAATAATAACAAAGAAATACAATGAAACCCAACTTCTATTAATGAATAAAATAGTAGATTAATGTAGAACACAAATTGGATAAAATGATGGTTGCTTATCTATGAAGAGAAAGAGAAATCAACTATGCTTATTTGAAAAAAACTAATATAATGGGCTGCAATAATGGCCTTTTAACATAAATCAAGAACCGTAAAGGTCCAAAACCCTAATCCAATGAGGTGAAGCGCCAAAAGGTTCATGGGCCCAGAGGTGGTTAGTTGATGCGTCAACTTCCTGGGGGTGCAAATTTTGCATACAAATTCCGTTTGGGGAATTTAGTATCTCGTTGGAAAGATATAATCAAGAAGTAAAATTATTGGTAGGGCCTAGGTAATCCATGATAATCCTAGGCCCTCGAATGACCAAAAAAAATTGTTTAGGGCCTCAAAACCACCCAAGAATTTTAGGACCTGAAAATCATAACAAAAATGGCCAAGATGGAGAATCGTGATGAGTAGGTTTAAGAAGAGGTGGGTGGCCACCAATATCCAATTGGATTAGTTCTCCCCCCTATTGATCCTATATGTGGCCCAATTGATTTCTAAAAAATAGCTAGCACAAAATTGCAAGTCCATTGATAAGTGCTACCTACATCAGTTTTCCTAATTGTTTACCATATTATGTAAGATAGACATGGGTACTATTAGGATAATTTTCAAGTGAAGTCTAAGGCATGCTATGTCCCTCAAATTTCAAAATGTAAATGTTACACACACATTTGATCTAGATTTAGTAAAGGTGTGAGCTCATATACTTTAATCACAAATCACGTTCTTCAAGTGACTTGATTATGGTGAAATATACTTGGGGTTTTCTTTTTAAAGTATAATGGAGAAATTGTTGTTTAGCATTGTGTTCATATAAAGTTATTTTGGTGAATGAATTACATTAGTAAAGAATTTTTTTATTATAAAATATATGGGTTAATTTCCGTTGTTAAAAAACCTTATGTTTATAACACAAGAAATGTATTGGGTGGCAAAGTTGAATGCACAATGTGGTGGTCGGGTGTTGGCATTAATGAATATGTGATTGGACTCTTATGTGCATTTAGTATTGAAATCTCTTGGAATTTTTTGATCTTGAGATATGTTAGGGTTGATGTGTTTTTTACATGAGCTAGTAGTGGAGTTGCAAAATTGCCCCATTCTCAAGCAGTGGGCTTGAGCTTCATTCTAGTAAATTTGGCAACCAATTATGAATCAGATTTATCAGGTAGAGTGGAGAAGAAGGCCAAAATGCACAATCATGCATATTCTTCTTGTTTTCATTCAAGAACTCAAGATAAGGTACTCTCTATATGTGGACATGGTAATAATATGGAGTTGGAAATCCATTCTTTAAGTTTGGAATGGCTCCTTATCACCAAGTCATCCTCCTTTCACTCATGTCACCACAAATTTTCTCTATTCCAAATGTTTATACTAAAAACCAACCTAAGTTTTTTCCTCAAAGCATGCTTAACCTTTGTAACAAGCAAATGAATTCTCTTTCGTACCATTCTCAACTATCTCTTTCATCATTGATTCACATTTTGGTTGACATAAACAAGAGCATGTGTATTTTTCCTTTTTATTCCTATCACCTTCATACTCTATACACTATATGTATCATTGTCCACATTATTTGTGCACATAAAGGTCCTTTTAAAAATTTGTTTACAAGAAAATCTTGCATGTATTGCCACTGCATATTTTTAATAATTAAATGCATAGGGTTTTTACATCCTACCATTACTTTTTCATAAATGAAATTTAAAGTGAGCTTGAATAACAGCTAGGTATACCCGAATACTCTGATTTCCCATATTTTTTTGAAGACTTATTCCAAGTCTTGCTCACAGAAATTTGTATATATAAAATGATATATGCATGTTATTCCAAACTTTTGAAAGGTTGAAAAACAAATTTGATAAAAAATGAAGCTTGTATGTACATTTTATTCCCTCTTTTATCTCTTTAGAATCCCAATAATACATAACCTGATCCATGGAAAAAACTCTTTCAATGTTTTTTTAATGAAGTATTATATATTTTGTTTACATGCAATCAATAGTTGGATGACAGTTTAATATATTTTTGGAATGGAAATTAAATGATATTATTGCATGTTATTAGATGAGATTTTTTAGTAGAGAATCAAGGGGATCCTGGAGAGGAAGAATACCAAACATAATTTGGAAGGAGGGAAGGAATAAAATAATGAGGTTCTCTATTCACTTTGATGATAACTCTGACGAGTTCAACCATTTGGCACAAACTTGGCACCTTTTCTTGGGTGGATTTTTTTTTTCCTCAACCTTTGAGACCTGTAAATGTGCCTATGCAAACCCACTCAAGTATAGATAATATCCCTCTACATCCACAACCTAGCCTAGTCAATGATAGATGGGAAACAAACTAAGAAAAACATGTTTCAGGCAATACAAAATGGCCCAACATCCATGGAAAAAAACCCCAACTTGAACTTGTTGTTGCCTCTATTGTTGCTTCAACTAACTCTTTTACTAAAAATCATACATACATTGACATTAAATCCTCTTCTTTAAATTCATCTGCAGATGAAAAAGGAAAGAA
>JZKD02S2387476.1:691991-713390 GCA_000966675.3 Picea glauca | reverse complement strand
ACTAAGGAATTCATCACATGGTTGGTGTCACCCTTCTTGTAATTAATATTTAGGTGGAATTTTTGCACATATGTGGACCATTTATGATGGGGGTCATTATGTAGCTTTCCTTGTGTCTGCATGAATTATAGAGGCTTGTGATCAATGTGGATGATCATTTACTTGCACAAAATGTAATGATTTCAATGTCAACGTGCCTGCACAATGGAGTACATCTCTTTTCCATAGGTTGGATACATGTGAACAACATCATACAATGTTTCACTATGATAGGAAATCGTATGTCCCTATTGAGTGAGGATGACACCAATAACATAGTCAGAGGCATCTATATCAATATTGAATGGTTATTTTAGATATGGAAGTATGAGTATTGGTGTGGAACATGTTGGTTTATGAACAACATGAAACAATAATTTACACACATAAACTACACATAAGAAAAACAATATACTCACAAAGATCACATTTCATTAATGTAAAATAATGATACATCACTCTCACACCAAAAAAAGTACATGAGGCCTCATAATATAGCATTGGGGTGCTCATAAAAACATGTCCAATATAGATAATTGGTACAACCATCTCCGTAACTATATCCTCAATATCTCCATAAATATTTCTATGTGATCTCCATCCCTAACTTCACTCATTGTCCTCATCTTTGGTCATACATAGACTTCTAGAATAAGTCTAATTTCATCATATCATAAGTATGAATTATTCCTTCATACTCCCCCTTAATGAATACTTATGATTCAATTTGGATGTCTTGAGTTGTTTTCATCATCTTTTGTCTTCTTCATCTTCATTTGTTTCTTCAGTTGTCTTTATCTTCTTGTATCAAAGTGAGTTACATCTTTCTTTAAAAATTATGGATCTTGAGTCAATAATCTAAACTACATCATCTTCATATCAACAATTTATTTATCTTACCTTTGACATTCCTATGGGTCTTCTATGGGTTACCCTTCAACTATTACATCATACCTAGGGTTTTCCTCAGCTCACCCTTAACCATTAAAATTTTGAAGTGGTTTCATATTATCATGAACCATTCATTACATTAAGTGGTTTCAACTAACCACAAACGAACATCTTACAAAGTGGTTTTTGGTTTACTACGAACTAGTACAAAAATACTCACGATTCATTTGACTCAAGAAAATGACTCAATAAACCGACAACTCTTCTTAAACATGTTTGACTTTACTTTAATGAAAACTGACCTTTGGAGGACCAACTAACTCATGAAATTGTTATGGGTGATATTGTTGTACATTTGAAGATTTGACCCTGTAAAATCCTTTCAACATGAAAACAATATTTTTCCATTCAGGGACATCTATCCAACCACATTGAATCTGCATGTGAGGCTTTGATATTTCTCGATTCCAACACTTGTGATGATCATGATTTTTAATACCACATATACTATAGGAATATAAGTTCCAACATTTTTCTTTTACATGCCTCGATATTCCACAATGACATTCTTCCTACTTTTGCACTTGATTTTTTGTTGTCGGTGTTTCTCCTGGTTCATTGCTACTATTGCTACTTGTATATGGATCACTTGTTGTCAATGTTTCTTCTTTCACAAATTTTATAGTTGCACTGCTTGTTTGACCTTCATAACCAAGTCCTTCATTTCTTGGTCTTACACATATTTGTATGGGATTTTGCATACCTTGACCATTCTTCTTAAACCTTTTCCATCATAACCCATATTATTCATAATTTTGGAACCAAATCCTTTTGTGTACTTTTCAAAGCAAGATATATAAACATATTCATCTTTAGAAATATCACCAGGATCATATTTTGGAGCATCATCATTTGGATCCTCAAAACAAAAGAGATACACATGTACATCAACGTTATTATCATCAACCAAACAACTATCAATCTTCTGAATTAGGTCACTTGTATCACATGAACTATCAATCTTCTGAACTAGGTCACTCATATCATACATTGCATCATGCTTTACTTTCTCTTGTTTTAGTTGTTTTACTTCACTTTCGAGTGATAACAACACATTTTCCATTTCTTAAAACTCTTTCTGCAATGATTATATTAATTTATCCTTTTGATCTTGAATTTTGAAAATATCATCTACAAATTGATCTAGTGATTTCAATTTTTATTCTAATTTGTCAATTTGTTGTGTAGCAGAACTAACAAATTCATGATAAAGTTCATTATCTCATGTTCTAAATTATGCATTTTTTCCAATTATGGAATGATTGTTTTATGTAACCTATCTATTTCTTGAAAAGAATCATCAAGATATTGTTGTAATAGTTCAATTTCCTGATTAGTTGTTTGAAGTCTTTTTCCTCCTTTCCCCATTTTAAAAAACTTAATGATTCATGCTTGCTTGCCTAATAATAAGCACAACAAACATAGAGTTTCAGGTACAAATGATCATGTACCCATCTTTCAAATACAACAATGATAAAAGTGTCATGTCACATCAATCATGTACGTATAATTTTGACTTTCCTTTGTCACTAACTTCACTAGATGTTTACATAAAAAAAAACTTCATATTGACTTTAATTTTGAAATTGAATTGAATCAATTCATTACTCAATTAAAATAACCTTGACTTCATTGGACCCTTTATATCCCATTACAGAGCACAATCATTCAATAAAAAATGTTTTGACTCTACTTAACTTGACCTTGTCCTTTTACATTATTGTCATTTTAATGACTTCCTAAGTCCAAAAAATGGAATGTCTTTGACTCTCGTGAAACATTCACATTTATCCTTTTCTTTCCCCACTTGTTTATTTAATTCAAGAGTGAATAAATTTATATAAAAACAAACATGTTTGTGCCATCAGTCATTAAGATGAGCTTCAACAAAATAATAATTATACCTTGAATTTGTGTGTTGCACATGGATTA
Source organism: Picea glauca (assembly GCA_000966675.3). NCBI lineage: Eukaryota > Viridiplantae > Streptophyta > Pinopsida > Pinales > Pinaceae > Picea > Picea glauca. Next base: position 710,468 of record JZKD02S2387476.1, on the reverse strand, counting down.
TGTTCTCTTGACTATGGGTTGACTTCTTTCCTCATATGTTTTCATTCCATAATGGTGTTTCTATTCATATAGGATTTTACTTGGTTTAAAGAGAAATAGTTTTGCATAAACAACTAGCTGGGAAGCCTCTCGCATGGATGGAAGAATCAATGGCCATTTACAGAATCGCCAAATTGTGTGATTTAAATGAAACTTGTTGTTTTGATTTCACATGAGGTTGGTGAATTATTCTACATAGTTCTCACAAGATCTTAATATAATATAGATTGATGAAAAAACAATTAGCCAAATTGACTTCCCAAGTTTTTTCTACCATCATCATCCCTCACCATCCATTGAAATCTCAAAGAATCATAGATACCTTGTATTCATACCAAATTATATTGTTAGTGTTTGGTGAACAAAAAGGAAAATCTCACCTCTTAAGCGCCATGATAATTTGTAAAATACAACTACAGATACACGCGCCTTTAGATTCAACTCTGCTGCAAATTGGTACACCGACCTCTTACTGGGAACACTGCTACCCAACAATTTTACAGTAATTAAAATATTTTACAACCACAACCATTCTCAAGAGCAAAGTTACTCGATGTTGACAATTAAGTTCCTCTCACAAATCAGATTTTATTTTTTGACTTGTCAATTGTGTTCTCAAATGATATTCTGGACACATTAAATGGGAGCCAATTTGAATATAAATGAAGTCCCTTGGCATTCATGAGTAAATCCCAATGGCTTGTAAATTTTGACAAAATATCTTTATGCAGACCTTGTTCGAGTAGTCACTTTCCAAAAATATAAGATATCATCTACAACTGTACATCATGCAATGCAAAGAACAAAGAGAACTTTAAAGTCTTCATTACATGTAATCCACGAGTATAATACTATGAGCTACCAAAACCATGGGACACAAATACCATGGGTCACTAATACCACGGGTACATAAACCACCTATTTACCTAAAATAGAGTTGACTCTTTTACCAAGTCAAGTTTATCCTAACGTTCCCCGCTTTACTTGACTTGGGGTTTCCCTTGACCAAATATGACTGAAATGGCCAAGTGAGCCTTCATCACTCAACTCTATGCCCAACCTCCCTCAAAGTATATGACTAGGGTATCCGAGAATCTCACATGCTCCCCCCTTTTTTTCACCTAACTAGGTCTTATAGTCATATGCCCATTTACATGCAAAAGAAAAAAAATGTTTAATAATCCATCAAATCAGGAAGATAATCAGTTTCCATAACCAACATTGTCCCACTCAGAGACTGGTTACAACAACTCCATTGCTACTACACCTGCCAGACTGTGCTCCAACTTTGGACCTAGCAAGTTTCTAATCTACACCATCATGCTTGAAGGCCAATTGAAACTAAGGAAGAACTTAATTTCTCCCTAGTTACTACCTTCATTAACATGTCTACAAGATTATGACTAGTGTGTATCTTTTCTAGCTTAAACTATCCATCTTCCAAAATTGATTGTATGAAATGGTACATGAGTTGTATATGTTTTGTATTATAATGGAAGGCTAAGTTCTTTGCAAGATAAATGGCACATTGGATCTCATTGTACAACTTATTGTTCTCTTGTTTCTTTCCCAATTCTTCCTTAAACCTCTGTAACCAAATCATCTCTTTATTATCCTCTGTAGCAACAACATACTCCGCTTCCATTGTTGAAAGTGAAATTTTTTTATGCAATTTATAAATACAACTTATTGTTGTTCCACCTACAGTAAAAAAATACCCCGTGGTTCTCCTCCTGCTATCTAGATCACCTTCCATATATAAAACAACATATCCATGTAGAGTAGTGTTTTAATCTCCAAAACATAATCCCTAAGTAGTGGTACCTCTCAAATACTTGAGAATCCACTTGATTTCCTACCAATTCTCTTTACCTTGATTATTCATATACCTACTCATAATTCCCACTACATGTGAAATATTTTACCTTGTGCACACCATCACATACATCAAGATGCCAATAGTTGATGAGTACAAAATATTGGACATGTAGTCTATATCCTCCTATGTCTTGGGACACATATCATTTGTTAGTTTGAAATGACTATCCAAAGGTGTACTTAATTTTTTTTCATCTTGTATTTTAAACCTTTCAAACACCTTCTCTATGTATTCACTATGAGACAATATTAATTTGCGATTTTTCCTATCTCTTGTTATTCTCATACCAAGGATTTGATTTGCAGCACCCAAATCCCTCATCACAAATGAATTAGCTAATTTTATTTTGTGAAAATTGATTTCCTACATGTTAGACCTTGCAACAAGCATGCCATCTACATACAATGACAATATAATATAGCTACCATTATCTAGTCTCTTAAAATAAACACAGTGGTCAGAGTGACATCCACTATAACCTTGTTCTATCATAAACTCATTAAATTTCAAATACCACTACCTTGGAGCTTCCTTTAGGCCATAAAATCTCTTCTTCAACCTGCATTCTAATTTATTCTTCCCTTTGATCTCATACCCATATGGATGTTGCATTTATATCTCTTCCTCCAAATCCCCATGGAGAAACATTGTATTTACATCTAATTGTTCAAGATGCAAATCTTCTACTACCTCCATATTCTTCCTTCAACCTGTAAACCCATTTATTATGTAATTATTTTTTACCTGTAGGTAATTGAACCAAGTCCCAATTTTGGTTATGTACCAAAGAGTCCATATCCTCTTTCATTCCCTACTCCCTCTTCTTTATAGTTTCTACATGCATGCTTCTTCATATTTTTCTGTTTCACCATAGTCAATCAATAATAAATAATACATTCAAGGAGAGTATCTTTGAGTGGTTTTACTTATCTTGATATTTATTTTAACAACACTTGTAGGAGTTTGAGGTTGTTGTTGTTGTTGTTCTTAAACATTTTGATTTTATGGCACCTCTGGGATTTCATTTTCTGTAATTTCATTAAGAACTGTGTATTTTTTGTTTTCCTTTTCATGTTTCTTTGCCTGCAACCAATCTTTGTACATGACCTTCTCATGAAATACCACATCTCTACTCCTAACGATTTTTTTATTTTCATAATCCCATAAGTGATAACCAAAATATTAACTCCATATCCAAGAAAAGTACACTTCTTGGATTTTTCCTCAAGCTTTGTTCTATTTTCTCTATCAATATGGACAAAAGCTTCACAACTGAAAGTATTCAAAAATGAGTATTTTAACTTTTTACTTGTCCATGCCTCCTTTGGAATTCCACCATCCATGGAACTTTAAGGCCCTCTATTTATTAATTAAACAAAATTATCCACATCTTTTCCCCAAAACTGTAATGGAAATCCTACATGCAATCTCATACTCCTTGCACGCTCCATGATTGTCCTATTCATCCTTTATGACACACCATTTTCTTGTGGTGTTCCTAGAACTGTCCTCTCTCTACCAATCCCATGGTATGGATAACAACTATCAAACTCCTTGTGATGATATTCTCCTCCATTATCTTATCTGAGACACTTCAACTTATTTCGTGTCTCATTCTCAACCAAATCTTTCCTTTCTTAAAGGTATCAAAAACATCATATTTTTTTTTAATACAATAAACCCAAGTTTTCCTAGTTGCATCATCAATAAAAGTAACATAATAATAAGAGCCTCCAGGATATGATACCTAAGCTTATCCCCATAAATATGTATACAAAAGCTCCAACTTTTTACTCTTCTTTTCCTTTCCAACTCTGAGAAATTTGACTCTCTTTTATTTTCCATAAACACAATGATCACATAAATCAAAATCATCCTTGAGTGGATAATTTGCATCCCCTTCTCACTCATGTTCCCAAGCCTATTATTCCATAATGTTGTATCCACTCCTATTGAAACTAAAGCAATAGAAGAGTCAACATTATCGGTACATAAAACACAACGTACCTACCTTCTCTTTTTTTCCTATTCTCATTGATCCTTTAGTGACCTTCCACAAATTGTATGTAAAGGTAACTATATAGGCTTCACTTTCCAACTAGCCCACTAATATTAGATTTCTTCTCAAACTAGGAACGTGCTTCACCTCTTTCAACAACCATTGGTTTCCATTATGCAACTTTATCTGTATCTTGTCCTTTCCAACAATTTTACATGGTGTGTCATCACCCAAATAAACCTGTCCAAAATCGCCTTGAACATAATCTTGAAAATATTTCCTATGGGATGTGGCACGAAATGAATATCTGAGTCTACTACCCAAGAATTAGAAATATTATCTAATTAAAGGATTAAAACATATTGCAACAAATCACCTATTACATTTGATTCCTGATTATTCCCATGTTTTCCATCTCCTTGTTTTCCTTTTAGAGACCAACAATTTCTCTTCTTGTGTCCTTTCTTCCCGCAATGCCAACATTCCGATCTCCCTCTAGAATTAGATATGCCCGTCTTAGAATTTCCATGATTCCCTGGGATATTTCTTATCTCCCTTTGTCTTCCCATGTTATCCACAATCAAAGTATTACCTAATGTCCCACCTCTTCTTTTCCATCACATTTCCTTGTTAAGGATAACACCAACAACATCATCAAACTTTAAAGTGTTTGAACCAGAGGAAAAATTACTCACATCCATGACCAAGTCATTCTAGCTTTCTGGAAATGAGCACAAAATGGAAAGATCCCTAACCTCATTATCAAAGTTTACTCCTACATAAATTAATTGACTAGTGACCGTGTTAAACTCATTTAAATTATCAACAATAGACCCACCTTCTGACATCTTCATATTAAATAAATGCTTCATAAGAAAAACCTTGTTAGAGGCTAAGGGTTTTTCATACATTTTAGCCAATGCATTCATCAGATATTTCGTTGTCTTTTATTTTGAAATGTTGAAATCCATTGATGCTTCCATACACAATTTTATTTTTCCCGGTGCCTTCCTGCCAAGAATATCCCATTCTTCATCGGTCATAGTCATCAAAGTTTTTTCTATTCCTCCCAATGGTAAGGAAATATTCTTCTAATATATATAGTCCTTAATTTTCATCTTCCATAGTTGTTAGTTTTGACCATTAAACTTCTCGACCATAAACTTTCCTTATTTCACCATTTATCCCACTCAAACTAAGAATCCTCCTTTCCTATGAGTTTAATAGCCAAACAAACCTTCGGCTCTGATACCAGTTTTTAGGAAATAAATCAAGAAGTAATTAAAATTAAAGGAATGTGGAAATAAAATATATAAGAGTACAATATATAAGAGACAAAACATATACATGGTTCACCCAATGTGGGATACATCTATGGAGAAAATCCCAGTCTTCTTTTATTCCTTCTAACAAAGTAAAGGAATACAACCTACAACACATCCATTGTAACTTCCTCTTCACTCCTTTTTACAATATCTTTCCCCCTTTTTCTCGCACTTTCTCATAATACATGCATTGATGTTTCCTAATCCTTTTAAAGGATTTATTACATGTAATCCATGGGAATAATACTACCGGATACTAAAACCATGGGACACAAATACCATGAGTCACCAATACCATGGGCATAGAAACCACTTGTTTACCTAAAATATATTTGACTCTTTTACCAAGTCAATTTTATCCTAATAAGGGTTAATGTGTACCCTCAAAACATCCAAGATTTTACAAAATGACCTATTCCTAAGAACATCAAGAGTCTTGGAGTATTTTTGGGTCTTAGAGGATATTATCAAAAAAATGTTAAGAATTATGCACACATTGCAGGCCCACTCACATCTCTCTTGAATAAAAATTCAATTATATGGAAGGAAGAGACTACCTTGGCATTCTCACTTAAAGGATTCCATGTCTCCTATACCAGTATTGACAACACTTGATTTCAGTAAAACATTTAGAGTTGAATGTGATGCATCGGGACAGGGAATTGAATTAGTATTAACACAAGAAGGGAGATCATTGGCCTTTGAAAGTAAACAATTCAAGGGAAATGACTTGGTGAAATATACATATGAAAAATAAATGGAAACAATTTTAAATGCAATAAAATAATGGTGAAAATATCTCACTTGGAGGCATTTAAAATCAAGACAGACCATGATAGCCTAAATTAATTTTTTGAGCAAAGATTGTCAATAGAAGAGCAACAAAATTCAGTAGAAAAAATGCAAGGGTTTGATTTTGAAATAATATACAAAAGGGGAAGGACAATGTGGTAGCAGATTCCCTTTCTAAAATAGAATAATCCTTGAGTTTATATTCCATTACATATTCCATTCATGTGTGGTTGGAAGAATCTCACCATGAATGGGAAACTGACAATAGTACTAGACAAAAAATGCAATGTTTAAAGGAAGGGATGAAATCTATGGAAAATTGGGAGTGGAAGAGAGAAATCCTTTGGTACAAGGGTATAATATTTTTATTCCCTTAATCAAATTTAAAGAAACAAATATTAAGCGAGTCTTGTGACTCTCTGATGGTATGACATTCAAGGTTCTTTAAAAAAAATCAAAGCATCAAAATTTTTTTTTGGGGGGAAGGAATGAAGAAATATATTCAAAAATTTGTAAGAGAATGCTAGGTTGGCCCAAGAAATAAAGGAGAGATGGTAAAAACTACAGGTTTGCTTCAGACTTTAGACATACCTAATCAAATATGGGAAGATATATTAATGGATTTCATTACAATATTACTGTTGACACGAAGTTTAATTTTTTCTACCCTTTAAAACTGAAGCTTCATCTTTTCCTAAGTCATGGAGCCGCCCTTAGTCCAAAAAAATGAGTCAGAGTCTTTCGTTCCTTTTCGGGTTTCGAGATTCAGTTTTTCTCAAGGTATGATATTCAACCATCCCAATTTCCCGGTGCCGAAATCTCGAAACTGTTTAACATATTAAAAAATTAAAAAAAATAGGGGGAAGAAATAAATGTTACATTTTCCATCGCTTTCCACAAAGTACTCTTGAATTCATAATTAATTAAAATCCTAAATGCAATCATCTTTCCCTTAATCTTTTGCAATTTGGGTTTCTTTCTACTAAAGCGTTTTCAAACTCTCAACCTTCGAACTCCCGATCCTCATTTTTCCAAAAAGTAAAAAAATAATTAAACACTATATTGATTAATTAAAGCTTTAATACGAATGATTAGCACCTCACTAATACCATCGCAATTTCATGATCCGGGGTCTTCTTATAACATATCTCCTGACAACAGGATCCCCAAAGTTCCAAAATGAGAAATCACATTTTCTTTAAACAAAGTCTAAGATTGAGGTTAAGTTGTTTTCAAAACAGGATTAGTGATAACTAAGCTTCCTTTCGCATTTCAGTAATTGAGGAAGGCAACAATTTTTGAAACTCCAGTTTTGAAATCATCGATATACGACAATATTAATAATGGATAAATGGAGATATTTTTTGACGCAAAAGCATATCTCCAGGCATATCTTTCCATTAAAGAATTAACTTTTCATCGTCTGTGTCAGTACGCTCGTTATAACACAAATTAAGGGTTAATAAAGGTCCTATGTTTCGAACTTCATTCTTATCCTTTACATCTGTAGCAATTCACATTTATCCAATTTTATACATGTTTCCTCTGTAAACAAGTTTATGGTCCAGTGCAAACATCACGACACCTAATAAGGCACCCAATAAAAGCAAAGAAGTTGTAGAAAGCTCGAGTCTAGACGGAAACGTTGTATCTGATACAATACCGCATGACATCAATACCATCAAATCCTAGAGGCAAACTTTTGAAACTCTGGATTATGAAATTAAGAATTTGCCTCATGTTGCCGACAACAAACTCTGAGACATAGTGGAGTCTGAGCTCCAAAAAGTAGCTACACGGTCACGACTCATGACTCATGACTTATAACGACATGATCAGTTGAGCCTTAGAGAGAATGGACATGCAGACGAGAAGAATTCTAGACAGCCGAGGGGTCGTCATTGGTTCTTTCAGACTGGAACATATACAAGTAATGTATAAACTGTCTCCCAGTCCTAAGTATATTTATAATAAAGATTTCGTGAGTGAGTTTCAAAGGAAACAATGTTTTGAGTCAGACCAAACGTATCCTGGCATAATCAAAGACTGGTGGAGACATGCAACACAATTCAGGGCCGACACCCATGGTATGTACGCCACAACCTCATTAAATGAGTATATGGTCTATGTGGTGATGATGTTATGTAGACTTTTCGAGAAGAAAAGTCCTACCCATTTCCTTGTAGAATGGGTACCTCTTTTGCACGAGGCAGCAAAAGGTTACAACTTCAATTGGAATAAGATTTTATCCGATAACATAGCGAAGGAGGTCATGGAATATCAGACTGTAAGATCCAAAGGCCGACCAATAGCCTTTTATATGTCTGCATACATCATGGATGCTATATGCTTCAAAAATCCTTTCCCTTTGATGAATTGGAGTTGGAATACGACTTACCCGGAACCTATTCATGAATATCATTCTAAACTTTGGGAAGAAAACGCTAAGGACTCATTCTATGAAATATGTCATTTCATGGTGATACAACTACATCAGATGTTGTACGATTGTGCACCTCCCCACATTTCAGAGTTGGTCATAGGAAGCCTTAGGGTAGTTGCTGACTGGTTTATAGAGGAGAATTTCTCCTACATCAAATTTTTCGGATGTTCAATCCCTCCACATGCACTCTAGAAATTCCTCCTTGACAGACTAGTGTGCATGGAGGTATCTCATTAAATAGTAATAGGTGGAATTGGGATAGAACTAAAGACGACTCAAAAGAAGTCTTGGCTGGTTTTTCCCGTTCAGATTGGGAAATTTTCACTACTCAACTTGGGTCATTCCAAAGTTGAAGCGGCAGCGCTGGAGGAGGTCAAGTTGGTAGACTTCGAACATAGGAAACACGACCCTTACCAGTTAGTGGGAAATCACATGGCCCACTGTAATATTAAGGCTTATGAACATGAGAAGTCCCCTTGTGATGACATGTTCAAAGGGACTAGGACCTATGAGGAGGTGTTAGAGAGGGTGCAAACACTGCCGTATGACTTACAATATAGTTTTCAGACCTTCCAGAATCATAGATGGAGTGGTCTACCCAAAGTACTGCAAGGAGAAGCAATCACCCTTCCTCAGGAACAAGAGGATACTCCTCCAGGCTTCGGACAAGAAGCATAGGATAAATTCAATCCTGAGGAAATTCCACAGGCGACTGAAAGGTCTTCACAAAATGAAGAGGCCTTACAGATAGAAAATCCAGAGACGAAAATAGAGAGGAGGTCTGAGACACCTCCCGAGTCTAGTAAGTCCACTCCCCCTTCATCATCTGTTGTTGATGTTAATATACCTAAGGCCATAGGAGAAACAAGATCTACAGATCTAGGAAGTCCCATAGCTTCCTTAACCCCTTTACAGTCCACCTTTGGACTCCCACAGATGGTAGCCGTATATGTTAGTGATCTCACCCCTATCTCCAGAGATGAGATCCCTCCTTATGATTATTTTTTCAGCAAAAAGAGGAAGGTTGTTCTAAAACAAGAGATGTATATGAGAGAGGGGGTATAGTGAAGAATCATAGGGTCTTGATAGATGGCCAGAATTTGGAAGAGGAGGATTTCACTACAGAGGTAGCAGGATCCATGGGATCCATGGCAACAAAAAACATTTTTACTGTGGAAAACATGAGAACAAGGATAAAGAAGAGTAACCACACAATAGCTCAATTGAAAGACTAGTTAAAGAATGCTGAGAAAAATATTAGAGAAGAGGTGAATAAAATCTTGGAGAAGGCCAGAGCTGTTGAAAGGAAAGAAATTCAATCACTGAAATCAAGCCTAGATTAAATGAACCAGAGGATACACGCAAGTCAGGTGCAGGTTACTCAGCAAAAGGAGATTGTAAAGCAGCTACAGGCTAAGTTAAATTTGATAGACGGCTGGGTTGTAGACTCAAAGGATTTCCAGACCCTCTTGTTGGAAGCACATACAAAGATAGAAGCCAAGTAGTAGAAATTGATCTCCAAAATAGAGATCATCCAGAATTACTTCCAAGAGGTAAGAAAATCCCTTGATAATATTATTTTACAGGAAAAGGAGGCTAAATAAGCAACAAATACCTTCCAGAAAGCAGTTTCATGTTCATGAAATAGAGATATGTCACAAAATCTAAAGCTTTCTATCACATAACAGATAAGAGGAGACATCATGCTCAAGGTATGGGAAACAAACATATCCGAAAACAAGAATATAGTCAAAGAAATCAAAGACGAATGTGAGGGAATCTTTGATTCTTTGGATAAGAAAGCGTTAGGTATTTAAATAAATGATTTCTTTGAGCCACTGGGGTAGATAAACATTGTGAAACAACAGTTGAACTACAAAGAGATCTTGAAGGAGATTCAGGCGGAAATTTCACAATTGAAGGAAATCAATGTCAACCTAATAGAAAGATGGTTGGTACAACCCAATTTAAAGTTGCAAGTGATCAGGTTTGCCAATAAAGTTTTTGAAGACTAGTTTCCAAAGGTCCAAAGAAAGTTTTATCTGTTTGAAGCTAAGGATCTTCTGACACCTCCTAGAAATTTTGTTTATTTTCTGGAGAAATGTATTGAATGTATAGGATCAAAGGAGGGAGAGGCTTCAACTAAACAGTGAAGTATCGTTTGAAATCTTATACTATCGAAATGATAGACAAACAAAAGTTAATCATTCAATGGTTAAGGTTGTAGTTTTGTAACTATTTTTCTCCTAAAAAGTAGGAGATTGCTAACCATCAAGTATTGATGACCTTGTATAAATACAAAGAGAGAAGACTGAAACAAGGTTTTTTTTTCTCTGCAAAGGCATTGTGACAAAGTAATTTTCAAGAGACTCTGAATTAATACAAATGCAGATTGAAGATTCCATATTTTGTCAAGTCTGAGTTATGTGTTCCCCTGTCTTTTCATCTTTCTTTCATATATCTAGTTGATGAATGATTGGCTACAATTCAGTACAACCTCTACTGTGGAAATTATTATTCTTGTTATTTAAATCATTTATAGTTTTTCCTCTGTATTGGTTATCAATAGATACAAGACCTGTGAATGTTTAGATTTCAATATCATATGCTTCATTAATATTTTTCTTGTTTTCATAGTCTTCTGTTACAGCGCAAGATTCCTCTTCAATTGATGCCTCAACTTGTTAATAGATTTATGTTTTTCCTCATATCATGCATGTTTCCGTTCCTTTAAATTTAACTCAGATACAAGAAATGGACTTTAATTTAGTCATCCTATTAATTCGTGTTTTAAAATCATTCTCTTTACATTGTGAAATAGAGATAACAAAGCCTAAAAAGAAAACACAGAATTGTATCTCCTTTACCTTTATCCTTCATGACAGTACCAGTTTCAAGGCAGCCTAACATTGAACCCAGTATTTCAGGTCAAACTAGCATCGCTCTAAATTTATTTAATCTTACAAACAAAAAATAATCGGGTTGAGTTAGAATGTTCATGGGTAGCAATTGAGAGGGATATCAGTATTCAGGAAAATTGGGAATTTTGATAGAGACAGTTGAGAAACCAACTATAGTCCTCACCTTTTTATCATTGATTTTTTCTATCCTCAACTTCCTCTATCTTTTCAGATGCCTTGACAGTATACTTTAGATCCTTAAAGTATAAACTTAGGAACAACATATTTTTGGTGCCACTACCAGGGAACGGAGAAACAAATCTTTTTCCCTGGGAAGAACGACATTGACACTTTCCTTCTTTGATAGTGAACAAAGTTTGAAAACCTTCTAAGGCTACCTTTATCTTTTACTTGGCGACTCCACAATGTTTAAACTGTCTCTTAACCAAAAGAAAACCAGGAAGAATCCAGACGACAAGTAGATTTCGCCTTTTTCCGACCCAGAAAAAATTCTAAAATCAAGAAGATACTTTCGACAGACTGCCTCGTCGACAAATAAAAATTATCAACCTAAATTTACACAGTATGACTCTAAATATCAACATGGTGAATCAAGTATTCCACCTCCTTATGGGGAATACTCCGTTGATAAAGTTACAACCCTTGAATCATATTTGGTTCTGCCTGTTTTTAAGACCGACCCTTTCTCGATCATTTCCCACACCAATAGAAAACGAAGATATGCCTTACTTCCTATTGCGACCAAATCTCCCTTGCTTCTTGAGGTTCGATTTTCCACCTCTCAAAACTCAAACAATTATCTTATATATCTCGACTCAACTTCTGTTTATTCGCCTATATTTTCACCCTGTGATTCTGAAGGAACCAGTCCACATTCCCCAAGCTCCTTTTTCTCAAGTTTCCTCCCCATCGATAACCAATTTCTTGAAACCCTTCCTTATAACCCCTGAACTTTAGCCGCTAAATCCATAATGGTCACGGTTGGAGGAGGTGGGGTAGGAGGTGCTGCCGCAGGTGGTCTAGGAGGAGGAGCAGGCGACCAAGTACAACCTCCTTGAATATTTGCAAAGGTTGCTGCAAGATATGCCCCTCTGGTTCTACCAGTCCCTCTCCATGATTTATCAGAAAATTACATGAAAAACATGCCCAAGTTCATGGGAGAGGGTGATTTAACGATAACTGAACACACAATTTTTTTTGATCAATTCGCTGACATTCTTGGATTGGAACATGAATATGTTTACTCCAGACTCTTGGTTCAAACCTTTGAAGGGAAAGTAAGAACCTAGTTTTGAGGCCTAGCAGTTGGATCTATATTGTCATACGATGAACTTGAAAACGCTTTTATCAGACAGTGGGGTGAGCGGAAAGACCATCTTTATTATCTAACCGAATTTGGGGCTCTTCCAAAGAAAAACTCTGAATTAGTTCTCGAGTTTACCCTAAAATTCAATAAATTGTACAATAAAATCCCAACCGAGGTCAAACCCTCCCAACCTGTAGCGAAAGTGACTTTCGCTGAAGCTTTTGACCCCAACTTCTCCTTATTATTAAGGGAAAGAATATCAGTAGATCTCACCAAGATGCAAGATGATGCCTTGGAAATCAAATCTAACATGATGGCATCAAGGAAGCTGAAAAGAAAATTTGAGACTGGAAACAAAGAAATCAAGAGATACATGGAGCAAGGAGGACCCTCTGGATCAGGAAGATCTTCAGAAGACAAAATGGATGATATGGCTAGAATCATCAAAGAACTGTTAAATAAAATATCGATAATGGAACTAGATCAAGCTAAGAATGAACATTACCCTAGAAGGGAGTTCAGGAAGAACCCTAATCCTCAAAGCAACCAAAAACAAATTAAGAATGAAGATCAAAAAATCCAAACCCCTTTTAAAAGAAAAAACTTTGTAGGAGGACAAGACATGGAGGATTTCTAGGAGTTAGAAGAGGATATGAACAATCTTGGCGATGACTGCTTACAAGCTTATATAACAAGAAAACATTACGAAAAGTCTTTGACTATAGAGTATAGGACTGAGAGTAACAAGAACATCAGTGTTTCAGAAGATTCGACCTATTAGGGAATAGCGGATTGTATAATGGCTGAGCTCTACCAGAAGTACAACCTAAGACCTAGAAACAAGGTTTCCACAACCGCTCCAGTTAAAAAGATACTGTTGAGGGTTGAAACTGACGAAGCAGTTTCAGAAATCACTGAAAAACAAACTAAAGGGACTAAGATCGCTAACATACAGTCTATTAAAACAAAGACAGTGGAAACACCACCCTTAAGCATGCAGAAACTAGACACCCCTGTTACCGAAACAGAGGCCCCTCAACCAAGGAAGGATAAAAATAAAGGGTTGGAGACTCAAACCATGGAAATCGAAAAAACCATTGGAAGATTTAATATAGAGAATAAAATCAATAAGATCAAAATCCTTATTCCCGTTGTCAAACTGGGCAAAAACCCAATATACGGAAAACAAATTGCTAAAATGATTAGTTTTTCAGAAAATGAAAGTCAGGCCGATGTTATTAACTTAGAAGATGATAAGCCTAACATAATTTTCGGCCCACACTTCGAAGGTGTCAGAGACATTGTTGCCCCTTTCTACGTCACTTTGACTCTTTTCGACCATCTACTCCATAATTGCATGTTAGATTCTGGGGCCTCTCACAATGTGATGACTAAAGAAATCATGGATAGACTCAGCCTTGAAATCACCAGGCCTTATGGATATTTATATTCATTTGATTCGAGGAAAGTCAAGTGTATAGGCATGATAAAGGACTTAGTTGTAAACCTTGCATAGGTACCTGCAAAAAGCGTTTTAATGGATGTGGTTGTCGCAGATATACCCCCAAAATATGGCATGCTCATGTCCCGGTCCTGGGGTGCTAAAATTGGAGGTTCCCTCCAACTTGATATGACATACGCAACAATTTCATTTTTCGGAGGACAATTCATGCGATTGTACAGGGAAACCAGGTTAGAATTTACAGTTAGTAACCCTCTCAGCCCAAATAATTATCTTGTATATATTGCTGATCAGGATTTAGGTAATTGTATATTATCTATAGATGATGATGTTGATGCATGTATAGAAGAAAGTTGTACAAGAAATTAAAAAGAAAAATAACAAATAGAACATGATGTATATAGCACTGGTGTTTGGAAAATATTTTTTTACGATGCCTCATCTTATCTTGGAGCTGGGGCTGGAGTAATTTTTGTGGCACCTGATAACCAATTTGCTATCCCTTTCTCTTATAGGCTACAATGGAACATTGACCACACTAATAACGTATGTGATTACGAATCTCTAGTGTTAGGGTTAGAGGCTGCTAGGAGAATGAAAATTAAAAACTTGGAATTTTTTGGTGATGCAGAGTTGATCGTGAAATAGGTTAATCGCCAATACTAGGCTAAACATCTTAGGTTAAGGTCATATCGAAATTGTGTTTGGGACCTAATCGATTTTTTTTTTTCCTCTGTTAATATTCACTTCATTTCGAGAGCAGAAAATCAACAGGCAAATGCTTTAGCCAAAGCTGCTTCGACTTTCGCACCTCCCACTGCTTTCAAACTAAAATATCATATACAAATGAGACATAGGCCTTCCATACCCAATAACATACAACATTGGCAAGTCTTTGAGGATGATGAACAACTCTGAATTTTTTTAGAAACAATAGACGAGTTTGTCGAAACGCATGTTGACCAAGAGAACCAAAATGATCCTATTTGGATCATGTAGGAAGGGGAAGACCCCCAAGAGTTCCAGGATAAAATCGCTAATCACCGTATGCTTGTTTTAAAAAATAATTAGATACCCAAGGGTATGATTCCCTTAGAAAGGCCCTTTAATCATGATGACATCCCTTTGAAGACTACCTTACAACCTCAGCCGAAAGAGGTTGAAGATTGAAATATAGGTACCAAAGAGAGTCCTAGATTAGTGAAAGTATCCAGGTACCTGTCTCACGAAATCAAAAGTAAATATGCTGAGTTTCTTAAAAAATACAAATATGGTTTTGCCTGGTCTTATGACGAGTTGAGAACTTATGATACAACTATCATGGAACATAAAATTCCACTAAAACTAGGTGTCAAACCTTTTAGGCATAAACTCAGGCAGATTAACCCTATCCTATTACCGGTGATAGAAAAAGAAGTCAAAAAACTCCTGGATGCTAAAATCATAGTTCCATTGAGATACTCTGAGTGGGTAGCTAATTTAGTCCCAATGAGAAAGAAAAACAACGAGATCAGACTGTGTGTCGATTTCAGAAACCTGAATTGATCATCACTCAAAGACAATTACCCATTACCTAAGATGGATCATGTTTTAGAAAAAGGTAGTTGGAGCTAACAAAATGTCTATGATTGATGGTTTTTCAGGTTACAATTAGATCACAGTTTGATGCAAAACATCTAATGCACCTTAAACAAACCTTTGAGAAATGCCGAAAATTTGGTTTGTCACTCAATCCCAAGAAATCTCATTTCGCAATGCAAGAAGGTAAACTCTTGGGACATATCATGTCTAAATATGGAATCAAAATTGATCCAAAAAGGGTTGAGGCAATAGATACTATAAATTTTCCTAGAAATGTAAAAGAAATTCAGTCTTTTTTAGGAAAAATAAATTTCTTGAGGAGATTTATCCCTAACTTTGCTGAAATTGTAAAATTGATAATAGATATGCTCAAAAAGGACAGTGAGGTGAGATGGACCAGCGAAGCCAAATCATCATTTCAACACATTAATAAATTAATAAGCAAAGCATGGGTCCTGGAAAGCCCAGATTACACAAAAGAGTTTTCGATTTTTTCTTTTGCTTCAGAACATACTATCACAACTGTATTGTTACATAAAAACGAGGAAAGTTTTGAGCGGCCTACTGTTTTTTTTAGCAAAAGTCTCAGAGATTTTGAGTTGAAATATGATATATTAGAGAAACATGCCTATGCAATGGTGAAATCTCTCAATGCTTTAAGAACTTACATGTTTCACTCAAAGATCATTGCTTATGTACCCTCTAGCTATGTTAAAGATATCCTGGTGCAACTAGACAACGATGGAAGAAGAGGCAGGTGGTTAGCTAAGATCCAGGATTTTGACCTAGAAGTCAAACCAACTAAAATTATGAAAGGTCAAGGTTTGGCCATATTGCTTGCCGAATCAAATTTAAAATCACTTGGGATAAATCAGCTGCAAGAGAACGAAGGATTTATGCAAATAGACAAGCTTGATGTCACTGCACCTACAACCGAAATTCAAGACAAGTTTTCTACTTTGGCATGGTATCATGACATCATCCATTACCTACTCATGCTTCAATTTTCTAGTGAGTTAACCCTATCTAAAGCTAGGATGATAAAGTTAGATGCTGTAAAATACTGTATCATAGATGCTAAATTGTATTGGAAAGACCCCTTAGGTTTCCTACTGAGGTGTTTAGTCGAAACTGAAACAGAAGGGGTTATGGATGAATTCCATGTCGGAGTGTGTGGAGGACATCATGCGTTGTGAGAAACAACTTATAAAATATTAGGAGACAGATATTACTGGCCCAAATTGTTCATAGAAGTGAACACTAAAGTTTGAAATTGCGTCCCTTGTCATTTGTTCATAGGCAAGCATAAGGTCCCAACTTTGCCCCTAATTCCAGTTAAAATCAAAGCCCCGTTTCAAAAATGGGGACTTGATTTCATTGGATAAATTCATACACACTCCAGTGCATAGCACAAATGGATCCTAAATGCTACTGATTATTTCACTAAATCGGTGGAAGCTATCCCCACAAGAAATGCAACTGATTCGGTAGTAATCAATTTTTGGAAGATAATATTTTATCCAAGTTTGGTTGTCCTCGAAAGATAGTCACTAATAACACGCAAGCATTCGAGTCAATGGCCATGATAAGTTTTTACCAAAAATATAACATCGTACTAGGACACTCTACAACTTACTATCCATAAGGTAATGGTCTGGCTGAATCATCTAACAAAAGCCTGATTACTGTGATAAAAAAAGGTTTTGACTAAAAACAAGAAAGTGTGGCATATCCATTTAAAATATGCTCTATGGACCAACAGAATAAGTACTAAAAGATCAATTGGGATTTACCCTTTCCATATGGTATATGGCACTCATGTCATTTTATCAATAAACCTTGCTCTGCCAGTAATGAAACTCTGGAAAGATTCAAATGAAGAACCCAACGACGTTACCAGAAGGATAAACCAGTTGGTTGAAGTTCAGCAAAATAGGGCCAAAGTAAATGAAAGGTTGCAAAGATATCAGGATAAAATGAAGGCTTTATTCGATCAGAAAGCTAAAGATAGAGAATTCCTCCCTGGAAACTTGGTCCTAAAATGGGAATCTAGGAAAGAAGACGCTGGAAAACATGGAAAATTCGATCTGATCTGATCTAGCCCATACATGATTTCAGCCTTTGAAGGAAAAAATGATTTGTTATTATAAAACTTGGATGGAGACATTCGGGATAAAATTCCTAAGAAATACGAATAAATAACTCATCGATTCATTTTTTTCGAAATAATAATAATAATAAAAACTCAATCAAAGTTCTTGAAGTAATAAAAAAGGGGACTTAAGAAAAGGTTATAAAAGCTAATTAAGAAAGTCTCTAAGAACAGTCGTATGTACAGAAGTTTTTCTAAAACCTCCTTACCCTCCCCTTGACCACAGTAAAGAATTTTTCTCGCCTGACCATGGATGTCTAATCATAAATTTTCCTGACAACAGAGGGGTCTCGCTTTGGTCGTGAAAACTCTCGAACAAACTTTCAAGAAAAGAGAGCAGGTTGCGTTTTTAGTTCTTTGACTTTAGCTGGATCAGAAACATGTCTAGGTTAATATTAACCTTATTAGTTATCCTAATAGGAATAACTGATTGGATTTGCTCAAGGAATTTCCCTAGACTAGATGTCAAAAGGTTTCCCTTAAGAAGTTCCCTGAAGCCCATGATTTTTGAAGGCAGTTGAGAAGATTAACCCAGAGCTATTTAAATGAGTTGACAGACTTTGTTGTTAAAAAAAAAC
>JZKD02S2387476.1:626789-691941 GCA_000966675.3 Picea glauca | reverse complement strand
CCCCATCTAGTTCAAAGAGATGAAGAAAGGAAATTCATTATATTGATTTCCCTCATCTCAACATTTAAATGCTTGGAAACAATGAAGTGGTGAAAGGAAATTCAATGTGGGAAGTTGGATAACTTCATTGGGGTATTGAATAGGCTCGCTGGCAGTGAATCAATATCCTCATATATGATAAAAGCTATTATACATGAGTTACAAAATGCTCTGGTAATTTCTCTTCTTTTCGACTGGATTTTCATCAAAGGTTTCTGGGATCTCTTTACCAGACACAATGCAAATACTTACCTTGATGGAAACGGAATCACATGAAACCTGATAGGATGGTTGATTTGGTTTTGATTAACTTACACAGATTTGAGGTCAATTTCAGGAGAAGAAATCCATTGAAAACTTGGCTCGAGATAGTCAAAATTTTTGCTTTTGAAGAGTTTTCAAGGTTAACGTTGAGACCCTAATCTTGTTTGGTTTTTCTCCTAATCTGTTTCACAGAGCCGAATAATTGACTCTTTTACCCAATGAAGGCACTTGGTCTACATGTTCTTCTCATCCCAAAAGGAGACGAGATCCCTAGATGGAGCCTAATGTTGACACGAAGTTTAAATTTGTCTACCCTTTAAAACTGAAGCTTCCTCTTTTCCTAAGTCATGGAGCCACCCTTAGTCCAAAAAAGGGAGTCAGAGTCTTTCGTTCCTTTTCGGGTTTCGAGATTCGGTTTTTCTCTAGGTATGATCTTCAACCATCCCAGTTTCTCGATGCCAAAATATCAAAACCGTTTACAATATTAAAAAATAAAAAAAAAGAGGGGGAAGAAATAAATTTTACATTTTCCGTAACTTTACACAAAGTACTCTTGAATCCATAATTAATTAAACTCCTAAACACAATCATCTTTCCCTTAATCTTTCACAATTCGGGTTTCTTTCTACTAAAGCGTTTTCGAACTCTCAACCTTCGAACTCCCGATCCTCGATTTTTCAAAAAGTAAAAAAATAATTAATCACTAATCTTGATTAATTAAATCTTTAATATGAATGATTAGTGCCTCACTAATCCCATCTCAATTTCGTGATCCGGGGTTTGCTTATGACATATCTCCTAACAACAGGATCCCTGAAGTTCTGAAATGCGAAATCATGTTTTCTTTAAACAAAGTCTAAGATTAAGGTTAAGTTGTTTTCAAAACAAGATTAGTGATAACTAAGCTTCCTTTCACATTTTGGGAATTGAGGAAGGCAACGATTTTCAAAACTCCAGTTTTGAAATCACCGATATACAACAATATTAATAACGGAAAAATGGAGATATTTTTTGATGTGAAAGCGTATCTCCAGGCATATCTTTCCATTAAAGCATTAATTTTTCATCGCCTGTGTCAATACGCTCGTTATAACACAAATTAAGGGTTAATAAAGGTCTTGTGTTTCGAACTTCATTCTTATCCTTTACATCTGTAGAAAGTCACATTTATCCAGTTTTATACATGTTTCCTCTGTAAACAGGTTTCTGGTCCAGTGCAAACCTCATGGCACCTAAGAAGGAATCCAAGAAAAGCAAAGAAGTTGCAGAAAGATTGAGTCCAGATGGAGACGTTGTATCTGATACAATACCACATGCCATCGATACCATCAAATCCTGGAGGAAAATTTTCGAAACTCTGGATTATGAAATTAATAATTTCCCTCATGTTGTCGACAACAAACTCTGAGACATAGTGGAGTCTGAGCTCCATAAAGTAGCTACACGGTCACAACTCATGACTTATAATGACATGATCAGTTGGGCCTTAGAGAGAACAAACATGTAGACGAGAATCATTCTGGATAGTCGAGGGGTCGTCATTGGTTCTTTCAGACTGGAGAATATAAAAGTAATGTATAAACTGTCTCCCAGTCCCAAGTATATTTATAATAAATATTTCGTGAGTGAGTTTCAAAGGAAAGAATGTTTTGAGTTAGACCAAACGTATCCTGGCATAATCAAAGACTGGTGGAGACACGCAGCAAAATTCAGGGCCCACACCCATGGTATTTATGCCACAGCCTCATTAAATGAGTATATGGTCTATGTGGTGATGATGTTATGTAGAATTTTTGGGAAGAAAAGTTCTACCCATTTCCCTATAGAATGGTTACCTATTTTGCACGAGGCAACATAAGGTTACAACTTCAATTGGAATAATATTTTATCTGATAACATAGCTAAGGAGGTCATGGAATATCAAACTCCAATATCCAAAGGCCAACTAGTAGCCTTTTATATGTCTGCATACATCATGGATGCTATATGTTTCACAACTCCTTTCCCTTTGATGAATTGGAGTTGGAATGCGACTTACCCGAAACCTATTCATGAAAATCATTATAAACTTTGGGAAGAAAACACCAAGGACTCATTCTATGAAATCTATCATTTCATGGTGGTACCACTACATCATATGTTGTACGGCTATGCACCTCCCCGTATTTCAGAGTTGGTCATAGGAAGCCTCAGGGAAGTTGTTGACTATTTTATAGAGGATAATTTCTCCTACATCAGATTTTTCGGATGTTAAATCCCTCCACACGCACTCCTGAAATTCCTCCTTGACAGACTGGTGTGAAGGAAGGTAGCTCATCAAATAGTAACAGGTGGAATTGGGATAGAACTAAAGATGGATCAAAAGAAGTCTTGGTCAGTTTTTCCCTTTCATATTGAAAAAATTTCCCTACTCAACTTGGGTCATTCCAAAGTTGAAGCGACAACGTTAGAGGAGGTCAAGTTGGTAGACCTCGAACACATGAAACATGACCCTTACTAGTTAGTGGGAAATCACATGGCCCACTGTAATATGAAGGCTTATGAACATGAGAAGTCCCCTTGTGATGACATGTTCAAAGGGACTAGGACTTATGAGGAGGTGTTAGAGAGGGTACGAACACTGTCGTCCAACTTACAAGCTAGTTTTCAGACCTTCCAGAATCACAAACAAAGTGGTTTGCCCAAAGTATTACAAGGAGAATAAATCACCCTTCCTCAGGAACAAGAGGATACTCCTCCAGGCTTCAAACAAGAAGCACAGGATAAATTCAATCTCGATGAAATTCCATAGGAGACTGAATGGTCTTCGTAAAATGAAGAGGCCTTACAGACAAAAAATCCAGAGACGGAAATAGAGAGGAGGTCCGGGACACCTCCAGAGTCCAGTAAGTCCACTCCCCCTTCATCATCTGTTGTTGATGTTAATATAACTAAGGCCATAGAAGAAAAAAGATCTATAGAGCTAGGAAGTACCATATCTTCCTTAACCCCTTTACAATCCACCTTTGGACTCCCACAGATGGGAGCCCTATATGTTAGTGATCTCACCCCTATCTCTGGAGATGAGATCCCTCCTTCTGATTATTTTTTCAGCAAAACGAGGAAGGTTGTTCTAAAACAAGAGATGTATATGAGAGAGGGGGGTATGGTGAAGAAGTATAGGGTCTTGATAGATGGATAGAATTTGGAAGAGGGGGATTTCTCTACAGAGGTATTAGGCTCCATGGAATCCATGGAAACAACAAACCTTTTTATTGTGGAAAACATGAGAACAAGGATAAATAAGAGTAACCACACAATAGCTCAATTACAAGACAAGTTAAAGAATGCTGAGAAAAATATTAGAGAAGAGGTGAATAAAGGATTGGAGCAGGCTAGAGCTTTTTGTTAGCACTCTGTAAAATATGTTTGGCTGAATAGACAAATGACAGAGGTAACTGTTTCAACCCGCTTTAGAGATGAAAAATAGTCGGTTCAACTCAGAGAGGGCTCTCTTGTGTCACTTGATATATCTATGGAAATCCGTGGCTAGATTTGGTTTGTTTTGGGAATTTTATAAAGTTGTTGGCTAAGAAGGGGAGGAACACACAGGGATATGGAGTCAAAATTTCTGAAAATGAATGAAAACAATGATCAACAAGTAGAACTCTCCAGAGGATAAAGGCTAAATGAGACAATGAATTTGAGTTGTAAATTTATTTTTGCAGAGTGTAAGAGGAAAGGGGGAAAACAAGTAACTGCATCAAAGCATTAATTAAATGAATTCAGAATTAGTTAGGAAGAAATACACACAGTTTAAATTGCTTCAGCCAAGAGTGTCACAAGACGAATTATGGGCCTTTAACTCTCCAATTTAAATAGAAGAAAATGCATGTGGAATAAAAGATCACAGGAAATACAAACAATGAAGGAAGAAAAAACTCATATCATAGCCATTAGAATCTTTTCATAAACAGTTCAAAAATGCTTTTGCATATGTGTTCAATTCAGTCCCAGAAAAATTACAATAGAGTCCAGAACCACCAAAATTGTGCCCTTGCACTTCTGCCTCTCCTTAATACACTCAGAACCTATAATACTTATACAATTCAAGTTCCTTTGGTGTGTAACTGATTACAATAACTGAAACAAAATGTTTCATCTTCTATAATGATTACAAATGACAGTTTTCAGAAAAAAACGTTTCATGACCCCTACAGGTTCCTCTGAGACTCCGGCTCCTTCCTCTACCACGTTTTCTTTGAAATTCCACTCATAATATTTCTAATATAATTTCATTTATCCATATTCTCATTAAACATTTGGGAATAATATATTTGAAATAAAAATAATTCCCAAATATTTTTCTATCCTGTAGAATTAAATTTCCATAATTTATTTCATGGCCGTGGTTTTTAAGACCATGTCTTGTTTGCCCAATTCACCATTTTATTGTAAAAACATTTACTTTTAACATTTCTCTGTGAAAAACATTTACTATGTAATGTTTTTCCAATTTACCATTTCACCGTGGAAAAACATTTACTGTGTAATGTTTTTCCAAATTACAGTCTTTGGCAAAATACCTTTTATCTTCTTCTTTTACTTCTGTAAAACCTTTGGATAAAAATTGTCCAAGTTTTCGTTCACGTGCATCTTCCATTTAATTATTTTCCATGGAAATAAACATTATTCTCCTTGATTTGTAAAATGTGAATTTCGCCTCTGTAAAACAATTTCACCATGAGGAGGAATTTCTTTTATTGGAAATTCCATAATCTTTATTGAAATGCACTCCTAGAAAAATGTTGCACATAAAACATATGATAAATGCTTGCATTTATTATATCGGTCTTGTGATTAAAGTGGTTTAAATCAAACTGCTCTTACCTCCGATGTGTTCCACATAAAAGCACGTGTCCATCAAAGAAACCATGATAGTATTCCCCGATCTCCCTTCACAAAATTAACCTCCTCGTTACTTAAACCTCTGATATGTATGTGTGCCCTCCATCCAACCTTTGATTTTTCCACATTATGAATTGAGATTCGTGCCCATGATTTGACGTGATTTCACAAATTAAATATTGGATTAAATATTAATATAAATATAAAAATATTTATATTAATAATAAAAAACCCCTTTTTCTATTTTCGAAGGATTTTGGGCATATGAGGCTTAAAAATATGACTTTGTGGATAGGATAAGGGTGCTTAATGAATATGTTTTATTTTCAACAGGAATATGAAAATAAGGGTAAAAGTGAATGAAGTGATGGAACTAAGGGGTTTAGATAGGAATATAGGCTAGGTATAGGCTTGAGATGTTTGCCAATTTTTTACTCATGGAGTACATGACTAGTTTGGATGATCAGTTGGGTGAAATATTTAAGTGATGGGAGCTTGATGGAGCTAGTGATAAAATTTGAAAATCTGAGTGGAAAAATAACACAAGGATAAGCTTCTTTGGAAAAATAAAATGCAAATCAACAGGTGATAACACCATCAACTTCTGATATCGGGGGTTGGAAAAAATGGTTTTGAGTAGACCGCTTTTCTCCCCGATGTACCTCTAGTGTTGCCACGTGTCCACAAATGAAACCATAATTGTTTCTCCATCCCACGGTCGAATAATTATCTTCCGCGCTGCTTCATTCTCCAATATGTGCCTTAGCCGTTGATCTGGGCTTCTTCAAGATCGGCGTTCCACTGAGTTATACATTTTATGCCTTCGCTATATTTGCCTATATGTTGTTGGATATATCCCAATCCCCTAAACTATCATGCTTCCACAATGATATAACAGTTCGCTAAATTTCCAAAATTTGGGTCCTGATCTGAAAATTGTTATGGTGATAACATTGTTGAAAGGCAAGAAATTTAATCACTCAAATCAAGCCTGGATGAAATGAACCAGAGGATACAAGAAAGTCAGGTGCAGGTTACTCAACAAAAGGATCTTGTAAAGCAGCTACAATCTAAGTTAAATTTGACAGAAGGCCAGGTTGTAGACTTAAAGGCTTTCCAAACCCTCTCGCTGGAAGCACATACAAAGATAGAAGACGAGCAACAGGAATTGATCTCCAAAATAGATATCATCTAGAATTACTTCCAAGAGGTAAGAAAATCCCTTGATAATATTATTTTACAAGAAAAGGAGGCTAAAGTAGCAAGGAATACCTTCCAGAAAGTAGTTGCATGTTCAGGAAACAGAGAGATGTCGCAAAATCTAAATCTTTCTGTCACTAAATAGATAAGAAGAGACATCATGCTCAAGGTATGGGAAATAAACATATCCGAAAACAAGAAGATAGTCAAAGAAATCAAAGATGACTGTGAGGGAATCTTTGATTCTTTGGATAAGCAAGCGTTAGGTATTGAAATAAATTATTTCTTTGAGCCACTAGGGCAGATACACGTTGTGAAACAACAGTTGAACTGCAAAGAGATCTTGAAGGATATTCAGGTGGAAATTTCACAGTTGAAAGAAATCGATGCCAACCTAATAGACAGATGGCTGGTACAACCCAATTTAAAGTTGCAAGTGATCAAGTTTGTCGATAAAGGTTTTGAAGACCAGTTTCCAAAGGTCCAAAGAAAGTTTTATCTGTTTGAAGCTAAGGATCTTCCGACACCTCCTAGAAATTTTGTTTATTTTCTGGAGAAATGTATTGAATGTATAGGATCAAAGGAGGTAGATACTTGAACTAAACAGTGAAGTATCATTTGAAAGCTTATACTATTGAAATGATAGACAAGCAAAAGTTGATCATGCAATGGTTAAGGTTGCAGTTTTGTAACTATTTTTCTCCTAAAAAGTAGGAGATTGCTAACCATCAAGTATTGATGACCTTGTATAAATACAAGGAGAGAAGACTGAACAAGGCTTTTTTTTTTCTCTACAAAGGCATTGTGACGAAGTAGTTTTCAAGAGACTCTGAATTAATACAAATGCAGATTGAATATTCCAAATTTTGTCAAGTCTGAGTTATGTGTTCCCCTATCTTTTCATATTTCTTTCATATATATAATTGATGAATGCTTGGCTACAATTTAGTACAACCTCTACTGTGGAAATTATTATTCTTGTTATTTAAATCATTTATAGTTTTTCCTCTGTATCTGTTATCAGCAGATACAAGAACTGTGAATGTTTAGATTTCAATATCATATGCTTCATTAATATTTTTCTTCAATTGATGCCTCACCTTGTTAATAACTTTATGTTTTTCCTCATATCATGCATGTTTTCGTTCCTTTGAATTTAACTCAGATACAAGAAACAACCTTTAATTTAGTCATCCTATTAATTCGTGTTTTAAAATCATTCTCTTTACATTGTGAAATAGAGATAACGAAGCCTAAAAAGAAAATGCATAATTGTATCTCCTTTACCTTTATACTTCATGAAAGTACCAGTTTCAAGGCAGCCTAACATCGAACCCAGTCTTTCAGATCAAACCGACATTTCTCTAAATTTATTTAACACTATCTTACAAACAACAAATAACCGGGTTGAGTTAGAATGTTCATGGGCATCAATTGAGAGGGATATCAGTATTTAGGAAAACTGGGAATTTCAATAGAGACAGTTGAGAAACCAACTATAGTCCTCACCTTTTTATCATTGATTTTTTCTATCCTCAACTTCCTCTGTCTTTTCAGATGCCTTGACAACATACTTTAGAGCCTTCAAGTATAAACTCAGGAACAACAATTAACGAAATCAAAAGGTAAGGATTCCATTTTTGTGGTAGTGGATAGACTCACAAAATATGCACTTTTTGGTGGAATTCAAAGTATATATATGGAAATTCAAGTGGAAAACGTGTTAATGAAGTAAATTCATAGACTTCATGGATTTCCTAAATTAATAACAAGTGACAAAGATACAAAATTCAAAGGAAATTTTTGGAAATAATTATGTAAGATGAGTGGAACAACTCTAGCTATGAGTTCAACATATCATCCAAAGATAGAAACAATTAACAAATGTTTAGAGGGTTATCTATGTTCCTATTATTCATACAAGAAATATCAATGGGTGAAGTATCTTACTTTAGAAAAATGGTGGTATAATACCACCTATCACACATCTACTAAGATGTCCCCATTTGAATCCCTTTATGATATCCAGCTCCTAGTATTTCATACTTTTTGCAAAACTAGTTTAAAGTACAAGAAATAGAGTCACATATGGAGAAGACTAAAGAAACTTTGAAAATTCTTAAGGAAAACCTTCAAATGGAAAAAAAAACAGGATGAAGTAGCAAGCAGATCAACATCGAAGTGAAAGATAATTTGAGGAGGGCGATTGGGTATTTTTGAGACTACAAACTTATAATAAATCCACTCTCAAACAAAATAAGAATAAAAAATTATCTCCAAAATTTTCCTTACTCTCATATTCATAAGGTTTTTCATGTATGTAGCCTAAAAAAGGCTTTGGGACAAACTATGTGACATACTTTTCAATCACTTCCAATTTAATTTAGTAAGCAACTAAAGAGTTGTGCATTTAATTATCAATTTGAGGTCGTATCTTACTTACCAACTGCCATGCACTGTATATGTAAGCATAATGTTGTAATTTCCAATGAGCTGTAGTACATTCGATAAAATTCCAAAAAACAAGATATCAAAATGCTTAATCAAGTCAACAACCTATATTACTTCTTGTATTTACAAAGAAATAAATGTCACACTTGCAGGAAGTAAATCACACTTGCGGAAAAGTAAATCTTACTTGTGGGAAATAAATCAATCTTGCAGGAAATGAATCACACTTGCAGAAAAGTAAATCAAACTTGCAGAAGGTAAAAAACATTTGCAGAAAATAAATCAAAATTGCAGAAAGAAAATCACACTTGAGGAAATTAAATCACACTTGCGGAAAGTAAATCACACTTGCAGAAAGTAAATCAATCTTGCAGAAAGTAAATCAAATTTACGGAAGAGTAAAGGTGACTTGTTCAAGTATTTAGGATGTATTTAATTATTGTGAGGATTGTGTCATAAATCATTTACTCAATCCTTAGAGATTAAACCACATTGTGCTTTCTAAATGAGAGAACTAAACTACCTTGAATTACAAACTACACAATTGTCAACTAGAAAAATGGATGAAGAGTTGCAGCAATGGGAGTTGCAGCTTCCAAAGTTGCAACAACCAGAGTTGCAACAACTTGAGTTGTTGCAACTTAGGTAACAACAACACAAATTATAGTAGCACGAGTTTCAACAACCAGAATCGTAGCAATAATGAAGTTTAAATAGGAATTGCTAGAAATAAATGAAGGTGAATAAAAGATGTTGTGGCTATGCTTCAACTATTTGACAATTTTGGCTTTGAAATGTCATCATAAAATGGTAGTGACAAAATCATAGTAATGAAACTGTTTGTCTTTAACTATTCTTACTACCTTTCTTGGGCTGACCCAGGTTCAAATCTATTCTTACTACCTTTCTTGGGCTGACCCAGGTTCAAATCTATTCTTACTACCTTTCTTGGGCTGACCCAGGTTCAAATCTACCATGGTTTCCAACAAAAACCCTTTAAAACTATCGACCCCTCTGGTAAACCAGAAGGCAGCGTAGTACACAGAGTGCACTACGTAGTATCACCTGAGATAGTTCTATTGGTGGCTACAATGATCAAGTGCTTGTAGCCTGAGACTGGATGGGAATCTGCTATTAAATTCTGCAATCTTCATTTGTTACTTTAACATCCAGCTTATATTAAATATTCTATCATTATAATTCATGCATGTAAAATAACAGGTCTAACTAAGTCATTCAAGCATTTTTCTAACATATAATAATTGAGAGTAAAGGAAATACAAAATATTCAATCACATAACACATGATATACCGCGGTTCACCCCTCCTGGGCTATGTCCACAAATATTTGGATCCTCTTCTCTTTTATTATGGTATTTCCAAAACTACAGCGTCGCGCACATTAAAACTCTCCATCAAATGGGTCAAGATATACACTAAGGTGAACTAGATCATACCATGCTCCTTAGCCTGTGATATAACCCTCAATATCTACCCTATTTCCCCTCCTTAGCTCAACAACTTACAAAACAGATCGAATTTCCAATCATTCTCATCCTTTCTCATCAAACTTGAGCATTAAGAAACAACTACTAAACAATCTTCCAACCACACCCACCTAGACCTCCTAGGTACCTACTTATACATGTTTTTGGCTTACCAACCATTACGTATTCTTACCAAAACCCTAACCCTATCATGGTTAGGTCTTCTTGCATGCGCGCCTTGCATGCTTTCTTATCCATGTTTTATGAGTAGAATGAAATGAATATAGATTATTAATAGGTGCTTAACACAAAATAACAGAGATACAGTAAAATTGGTTTTCTATTCAATAACGAAATAAGCTGAAACTGTAAAATGCAACATAAAACAAGCTTGCTGGAATGGTGGCAGCTTATCTCTGAGAAGAGATGTGACGACATCACACATTCACAAGAAGAAAGTTACAATGAGGCTCTGAAGGCCTTTTTACAATAAGAAAGAATTCAAAAAACCCTAGACATCCAAAAACCTAACCCTAGGAGATGAAGCACCAAAAGTCATGTGGGCCCCGTTTGGGTAAGTTAGTACATCAACTTCTCGAGGTTGTAACTTTTGCATACGATCTCCGTTTTAGGCGTGTGATAGCCCGTTGGAAAGGTATCATCGAGGATATTAATTTTGGGGGATAAATCATGACTTTGGATATCATTGAGGAGCTTGATCCAGAAAAACCTTCATTTAGGCCCTCAAAATGGCCCCAGAAGTTAAAATTGCTAAAAATAGTAAATTGCCAAAATTGTCAGAAAACTGTTTTGAGCTAGTTGGAAAAGGTGGGTGGCCACCAATATCCATTTGGATCAATCCTCCCTCCTTAGGAATAAATGGTATCCATTGTGTTGAGGTCCCACATCAGATGAGGAAATTTCTGTTGAATTTGGCCCCGGGTGAACCACTTGCCTTGGTGTAGGAGCTGCCCTACTTTGATGACTCGATAAAGCTGGATACTTTGTTGTCGAGTGCCCTTGATCTATATGTCCATAATTTGATCATTGGATGCCTATTGTAGGGAGTCAGGGTTGAGCTCTGTTGGTGTCAATTGTTTTTCTACTTCTGAGGTGTCCAATAATGGTGGGAAATAAGGGCGAAGGAGATCCATGTTGAACACTGGGTGAAGACCAAGGAAAGGAGGAATGTTGAGCTCAAAATAATTATCCCCCATGGCCTTGGTGATAGTGTACAACGCATAATGGAGTGGTCGAAGCTTTCGATGGGGTCATGTAAGGCATTCTTTCTGCAAGTGCAACCAAACTTTGTCGCCTACCTGAAACTTATGCGACACCCGATGTTGATCATGGCGCTATTTGTACTTGTCATTGGACTTCTGTAGGATATCCTGAACCTGTTGGCAGATGTGCTAGATCTGCTCAATGAAATGGGTGGCTTTGTCAGCTTCAGTTGGAGCAAGAGATGAGTCAGTCAAGGTGACCGCAAGGGGAAGTGCAACATCTACGGGTCCCAATGGTTGGAATCCCAACCCCACTTGAAAGGGGTTGTGGCCGATTGAGCTATGTAGGGCTCAGTTGTAGCTATGTTGGACATAGGGAATGCTCTCATCCCATGTGCGAGGGTGCTTTGAATTATACATGTGAAGGATATGCACAATCATTCGATTTATAACCTCAGTTTGGCCATCTGTCTGGGGGCGGAAGGTCGTGGATTTGGTGAGCTTGGTGTCCAACAGTGACCAGAGGCTCAACCAGAATGTGTTGAGAAATCGACTATCCTGATCTGAGACAATGGTTTTTGGGATTCCAAAATGTACCCAGACTCGTTCAAAGAATATCTTGGTAGTGGTCTCTGTTGTGATGCTCTTCTTGCATGCAACCAGAATTGCCATCTTAGAAAAACGATCAACAACCACAAAAACACAGTCATTTCCCCGCTTGGTGGATGGGAGGCCCGACATGTAATCCATTGAGATGGATTCCCATGGCTTGTCAAGAGTAGGAAGAGGGGTGTACATGCCCTGTTTCTTAGTGGTTGGTTTGGCAATATCGTAGGCAGTGCAGGACCTGATATACTTGCTGACCTCTTGTCGAAGTTTCAACCAATAGAAATGTTTTTGTAGCATCGCCACTGTCTTTTCAACGTCGAAGTGTCCTGCCACCCAACTGTAGTGGGATTCCCAGATCAGCTTCACTCACTCACTTGATGGAACACAGATATGGCCCTTATGACACAACAACCCATCCCGAAGATGGAAATTATCAACAACTACGTTTTCACCCAACATTTGGTAGGTGGTGGCAAAGTCAGGGTCTGTCTCATAGAGTTGGGGCCATCCATATGTCTCATGGCCATAAGAGTCTAGCACCATGGTGAGTGCCACGACTAGTGGTCTACTGAGGCAATCAACGACACGATTGGTGCTTCTTGTTTTATACTTGATGTTGAGGTGGAATTGCTGCAAGTATGTGGACCACTTTTGATGGCAGTCATTCTGCAATTTTCCCTGTGTCTTCATGAACTGCAGTGGCTTATGATCAGTGTGGATGATTGTCTCTTTCCCAAGAATGTAATGTCTCCACTGGTGACATGCTTTCACAATGGAGTACATTTCTTTGTCGTAAGTAAGGTACTTACGGACAATATCTAACAATGTCTCACTATGATAGGCCACCGGGTGGCCCTGCTGAGTGAGAATAGCACCCACAACATAGTCTGAAGCATATGTCTCGATCTCAAAAGGATGTTGCAGGTATGGTAGTGAAAGTACTGGGGTTGAGCACAAGCGTTGCTTCAAATCATCAAACACTTGTTTTTGGGACCGGCCCCATGTAAATTTCGCCTTACCACCACCCCTATTTATTTGGCTGAGGGCCCATGCAATATGGGAGAAACCCAACATGAACCTGCGGTAGAAATTAGCAAGGCCTAAGAAGCTCCAAATCTCAATGAGTGGTGTTGGGGATGTCCAGTCACGGATGACTTGGATCTTGGCTGGATCCACATGTACACCATGTTGATCAATGATGTAGCCCTGGTAATGGAACTTGTCCATGCCGAAGGAGCATTTTTCCAAGTTGGCATATAGCTTGTGTTGCCGCAGGGTGTGCATAACCTACTAAATATGTTGCAAGTGTTCAGCCCAAGTCTTTCTGTAAATTAGAATGTCATCCAGATACAACACTACAAAATTATTGGTGAATGGTCACAGGATATCATCCATCATCCTCATGAAAGTGGTTGGAGAATTTGTCAAACCAAAGGGCATGACCAACCATTCAAAAAGACCTTCCTTTGACTTGAAGGTAGTCTTCCATACATCTGTCTGTTATATTAGGACCTGGTGGTAGCCAGACTTCAGATCAATCTTACTAAAGTATTTGGCCCTCGTGAGTTGATCAAGGAGGTCATTGATTCGGGGAATCAGGTACCGGTTTCTGACTGTGATTTTATTCAGAGCCCGATAATCAATGCAGAGTTGCCAGGTTCCATATTTCTTTTGTACCAACATGATTGGGCTCCCGCAAGGTGATGAGCTGGGGCAGATGTGCCCCTTGTGGAGCAATTCTTGGATCTATCACTTGATCTCCTCATTCTCTAATAAAGAGTGAAAATATACTGGCCCATTGGGTAGCGATGCGTCGAGGCTCAGATCTATGGGGTGCTTGACCTGGCAGTGCAGAGGTACCCCAATAGGTGAGGAGAAGATATCCAAGTATTCTTCCATGACCTTATCTACTTGTTTCTGCTATGTGGAGAGGTCAGCCATAGAGACCTTGGATGTGGTTGTGATCTTTCACTTATTCTGAGAGCAAATCACGAAGAAGACAAACTTCCCCATCTGAGAGATGACCTTCCTACATTGCTTAGCAGAGATCAAGGAAATAGAACTAGGTGGGACTACCTCAAGTATCCTATACAATTTCCTGTTCAAAGTAATAATAACACTATGAGGCCTAGACTCATATACAACATGATGTTTCCATAAATAAGGTTGGCCCAAAATAACATCACAAACTTCAAGAGGATCAACATCACACAATACCTCATCTTTGAAGGGATTAATTTCGTACAACAACCGACATTGTTGGTTGACACGGAGATCGCTTCCTTGGCGGAGCCATCCAATGGTGTACGGTTGTGGGTGCAGCGTTTTTGGTAGGGCCAACCGCTTGATGACCTCTGCTGAGATGAGGTTCTTCAGGATACCGCTATCAATGATGAAGTGAAGTGGAGTGCCTTTTACCCACATCTGTGAATGGAAGAGGCACTCTCCTTCTTCTGGCTTGTCTGATTCACCAAGCTGGAGCTTGGTGGTAGAAATGGTGGCACTGGGTTCTGCATCAATGATCCATATTCCCCTTTCTGTTTCTGGCTCAGATTCATAATCTGCATCTGATTCAGAGGCTTTCACTTCGGCCACCAATGACTACTTTGAGTGACAGTTAGAAGTGCTATGCCAAGGGCTCTTATGGAAGTCGCACCACTTCCTAATATCTTTCTTTATATTTTCGGTGTCCTTCTTTGCTTGCAGCTTGGAATGGTTGTCCTAATACTGTCCATATTTTCTCTGTCCTTTGTTTGGTGGGTTGGGGTCACCCTTTTCTAGCTTTTGTTGTGAGGGGTTCCTAGGCCCAAATTGTCGCGTCTTTTGTTTGAGCTTCTGCTCGATTTTGATGGCATATCGGTAGGCTGCGCCCAAGGATGATATGTCCAGAAATTCCATTTCGGTCTGGATGTATCTATGCAGAGCACTGTGATACTTGAGCACCATATGTCTCTCTGAATCTTTTATACCCAACTTGGTGCACAAGGTATGGAAGATATTTGTGAAATCTGGCACTACTTGGTCTCTTTCTTGCTGCAGTGTGGTCCATTTGGTATACAGGTCGTCACAACTTCCAAAAGGGTAGTATTGTTTCTTAATAGAATCCCTGAAGGATTCCCAAGTGGCCATGACTGAAAATAATGAGGTTTCCTCTATTTCCTTTTGCTCATAGAAAGTTTCCCACCAATCTTTGACATGGGGAATGACTTTGAGGAGCAAAAAAGTAATCTTTTATTTATTCGAAAAGTTATGGACAGAAAAATACCCTTCTAGTAGATTCAACCACTTGTCTACAACATCTGTGTCTATATGACCATCAAATATAGGAATATTGAAGTTTATTTGTACCTTGAAGGGGGTGGTGCCTCCGTTCAAAGAAGATGTGTCACCTGTTGGTAGTCGTCGAAGGATTTGGGGGAAACTATCCATCATCTCGCTCCTTTGTTGCATGATGGATTCCTCAATCAATAGTTTGAAAGGATATCCCGTCCCATCATCTTTCTTTTATCCTGCCATGGGAGGTCACTTGGGCGTGAGAGAGCTTCTTTCCTCAAGAGAAACAAGCTTGAGACCCAACTCTTTGTACTCCGACCTTGTTGGGGACATGCATTAAGACGACAAGGAGAAGACCGCTCTGATACCATTGATCCGGATTTTATGAGAAAAACGAAATGAATACAAATTATTAACAATTGCTTCACACAAAATAACAGAGATACAACAAAATTGGATTTCTATTCAATAACAAAATAAGATGAAACTATAAAATGCAGCGGAAAACAAGCTTGCTAGAATGGTGGCGGCTTATCTCTGAGAAGATATGTGATGACCGCGCACATTCACAAGAAGAAAGTTACAATGAGGCTCTGAAGGAATTTTTACAATAAGAAAGAATTCCAAAAATCCTAGACATCCAAAAACCTAACCCTAGGAGATGAAGCACCAAAAGTCATGTGGGCCCCGTTTGGGTAAGTTAGTACATCAACTTCCCAAGGTTGTAACTTTTGCATACGATCTCTGTTTTAGGCATGTGATAGCCCATTGGAAAGGTATCATTGAGGAGATTCATTTTGGGGGCTCAATTATGCATTTGGATATCATTAAGGAGATTGATCCTGAAAAACCTTCATTTAGGCCCTCAAAATGGCCCCGAAAGTTAAAACTGCTAAAAATAGTAAATTGCCAAAATTGTCATAAAACTGTTTTGAGCCAGTTGGAAAAGGTAGGTGGCCACCGATATCCATCTGGATCACTTACCTCTTTTGTATGCATGTTTCTCTTGCATGTGTTTCTTTTCTTGCATGCGCGTCTGCCTTAGACTTGCTTCTTTTTCTGCATGCATGTTTGGCTTACACATGTTTCTTTTCTTGCATGCACGTCTGTCTCCCACATCGTGCTTTTCCCAAAAATTTGGCATGTGCCCAACAATCCCCAACACTGACATTGTGACTCATCTCAATTCACTTCCTTACTCCAGTGTCTGTCACCACTTGTGCCAGTGCCTCATACATTTTGATGATTCTCTGGCACTATGTCTGAGCTTGGCTACTCCTTTCAGCTAGATCTTCCACGAGCTACACGGTGACTAGGTTTTGTAGAAGCTCTCCTACTTCCACCGTGAGGCTCTCTACACTCAATTTTGTTGCGTCTATCTCGACGACCATATGTTCTGCCTTTTCTTGCAGGGGCTTCAACTGAGCCTGTCATGCCATCTTCTGTGTTTGTACTTCCTTTTCCCATGCTTGTAATTTTTTCATCTCCGGGGTAGTTTTGAAATTTTATGGCAATGACATCATTCTCTGTCACTATTTGATGTGTTCCATGGCTTCATGTAGTTTTTCCTCCTTCCCTTGCATCTCTTGTAATATTCCATCCTCTGGAAGTTGTGTCCATAGTTGGGTGCTCTTCTCTAGCACTTATGTCATCTTGTGTATATTATGTGTGATTTTCTCTACAGAAGCTATCACATCTTGCTCCCTTTACGCTCTAATTTCTGAAGGGGTTGTGGGCACTGTGTGCTCCTACAACTCTTTTATATTTTCCTTGTAGTGTTGCATCGTCTGGGCCATCTTCTACATTTTATCCTGCGTTGACCCTCCTTGTATTCCATCATTGTCTGATATGGCTTGGAATACTACGTGGATCTAGTTTTCCATCTCATCCACCTTCTTTTGTGCCAACTTCTTCTCCTTCCCTTCTTGGATAAGTTCCTCCTTCAATGAGGTGTTGTCTTCCTATGCCAACTGTAAGTTTGTCACGTCAGATCTTTCTCTGGATTGAATTTCCTGCACGATGCTCACTTCTAATTTATAGAGTGATTTGGTTGGAATCTTTGGCAACGCCAAGTCCAACATCCCAATCTCTCTCAGCAGCCTCTGCAATGTTGCCTCATCCATGAACAACATGTCAAGATTAATCTTGAAGTTTACGCTCCCCTGCACCATTATTTTCACTGTCTCACCCACCGGTACCCCTTCTTTTGTTGGAGTTGTTGTCTTTTGTTGCCGCTGCTCTATTTTGACCTTTAACTGCTCCAGTGCAGTTTTCACCTCTTGGATTTGCTCCAAAATTGAATCTTTGTGGTTCTCAGTGTTCTCCCACACATCTGACAACCAATCCTCTACTATCGTGACTATCAACTCCACATCATCTCCCATCAATGATGTTTCCATGGGATTCTTGTGGGCCTTGGCCTTCTTTTAGGAACCAGTTGGTTGCTCCCCTGTTCTCTTCCTTTGGGCCTATGGTGGCTCAGATTCTTTTGGCATCTGTGTATCCCTTCTGGTATCCTGCCCTTCTCTTTCTTCCATTGAGACTTATTGTGTCTTCATCTGCATTTCTTCTGGATGCACTTGTTCTTTTTTTGTCTTCCCTGTGTGCGATGGTCCATATGTAGAGACACATTGGAATTTTTTCTTTGTTCTGTATTTCTTCTGTATGGGATTGCTACCCCCTTCTTGTCCCTATGTCGTATTTTTTTTTTCTTGCGCTATTTGTGCCTATCTGCTACACAAGGACTGTTCTGTCCTGCGTCCTTGTTTTTGCTCCCGGTACCGTCTTTGGGATTTTTGGTACTCTCCACTCTTCGGGCCATTCCTCAACCTCCATCTAGATGTCTTGCATTTTTATGCAATACTTCAACTGAAACCACTCCTTAGATGGATCCTTATTTGCTTGCAGCCACATACTATGGTGCGATGCCTAAAAGTTTTCTATCTCCCCAAACTCCTAGACAATTTATATGGGAATCCTCAATGTCTCTGCGACTCTAGTTTGGATCTCTGTCAAGTATATCGTGAACATGTCACTGTTAAGTTTCTTCTTTTTGGGATCAACTGTACTGCAAAGGGATGGGTAGCATGTTGTGCCACATTTTCATGTCCTTGGCAGGAACATGATGTATGTGGGTTCCTGCCACCCCATAAGTGAAATGAGGATGAGTAACCATGAATAGTGGACCTCAGAGCCCCAATCTTGTGCGTCCTTGCAATATTCAAGGAATAAGTTCAGTAGATAAGTGGCCTGGATCATTGAGTTCCCCTTTGTGCATTATGCCCCAGCTGCTACTACTCCTGCAATAACTTGTTCTTTTCGTAACTTGCACATTAATTTGCAACCAAGCAATCTTGTTGTAAATCATGTTGCAGGCTCATTGATGTCGTTGATCCTGATACCTCTTTTACCCCTCTCTGCACCATAATTTGCTTTAATCTCATCTAAAATGGATTTATCCTTAGTCTTTCCATCTAGGTACTATTCTTGCTTCTCCCCATCTGTGGGTAGCCCTATAATTGCTGCGATGAGATTGACGTTGATAGGAATTGGCCTATCCATCCACAATATGCCTTTGTGCACCCTCACTAACAATTGTTTGACACATTTGTTTATGTGTTTCCCGTGCCTAAAGTGTGGTATGTCTAGTTAGTTCATGATGCCAGTGTTGTAAAACCCCAGGTTCCACTACGCAGGCTCCAACAATGGCACACCTGATGGGCCTTCTCCCCTACTCTCCAGGTAGCTTTGTGCTGCCAAATATGGGAAATTTATGGTGTCAGAGACATCATGGTAGGAGCATTTAAGGCTATCGAATCCTCCTACCATGTTATCGTCGGTCTTCGCTCCCTTGGGAATTTTTGGCATCACTATGGCCAATTCCACCTGTACACGTTGTACGCCTTGCACACTACTCTCTTCTCGCGCCTTCTTCTTCCCTTCTAGGGATGATACCCCACCCTCTGGTATGACCTCTTGCTCCATTTCATGCTCTAGATCCGTCTCTAGGTCCTGTTGCATGGAACCCGTGGTCGATTCTTCTTTCTACGACCCTTCCACCCTGGACATGTCAGATTCCATCTGTTTGACGTCCTCTTCCAGCTGCTCGGGCTCCTTTGCAGTTTCATGCTCCTCTTCCACATGCAATGTGGTCTGCTCGTACTCCGATGTGTGGATTTTTTCCACATCCACCACTGTGGGCATCTTGTCGGCTCCAGTTTGTGGCACTTGAGCGCTACTTCGCGTGTTTCGTCTGGCTCTGCTCGATGCTCCAACCCTCGATGGCGACATGGTAATACAAATATGAACTAAAGGCTTCCAAATTGACATATGGTAGTGAAAATTCACACTCTGACGCTCTTCTTCTCGGCTCTGCGTTCTTGTCTTTAGAAAATAACAAAATGGGTTGGTTTCCCCCCTTTTCCAACTTTATAGCGGGACAAAGAAGTGGCAGTTGTGTCACACTGACAGTTTTCACTTTTTGACTTTTTGTTGTGTTTCCTGCATGTTGTACCTTTCTACCTGTTAACTGCTCCTCTGTGTGCAATGTTTTTGAACCCTGGTTTTCTTGCAATGCACTGTACTATTCATTCAAAACCCTCCATGTGTGCCGATCTGTTTTTATTTTTATTCCCTTTTTACTTCTTTTTTTGGCTTTCCTTCTTTTTATTTGTTTTTCTCATTTTCTCTCCCTTACTTCTACTATAATACACTTTATACATATCTCTTTACTATGTGATAACTTTCTAAGTACTAGGAGGTTTATTGTCCCTATACAATTTCATTTGACTCCCATTGATCATTCCTCTGAGTTCTGTACCTCCTAAATATTTCAACTATACAATTCCCCCCTCTATAACATTCTTCACTTCATATGGTCCCAACCAATGCATTCTAAATTTTCCTGGATGCTAAAGAAATTTATTTTCAGACACCAAGACTAGGTCTCCCTCCTTGAAACTCTTTCTTTTAATATGTCTATCATGCCAAGATTTGTCCCTTGATTTTTGTACTTCTTAGTGAAATCCTGCTAGAATCCTATCTTCTTCCATCTCCATCAGCTGACTTAGCCTTTCTTGTATTGCATCTCATTCTGTCATGTTGGTGATTTCTGCTACGCGTAGACTAGGTACCAAAAATTCTAATGGCACCACTACTTATTTTCCATACACCAACCTAAATGGTGTATGTCCTATCAAATTTTTTCATGTAGTCCTGTATTCCCATAATATTGTTGGTATCTTCAAATCCCAATCATCCCTGTTGAAATTACATATTTTTGTCAATGCATTCTCTAGGATTTTATTAAAGGCTTCCACTGTCCCATTTTCTTGAGGGTGATAAGGTGTACTCTTTTGATGATAGACTTCAAAATCCTCGATCATAGCCTTGATGGTACTATTGATGAAGTGAGTGCCTTGGTCACTCATCAAAATCATTTGGCATCCAAATCTAGTGATCACTTGCTCAAACATGAAGTGTGTTGTTGTATACAATATTTTACCGGTGTTGCTTCTACCCATATCGTTAAGTACTATGTCACAGTAATGATATATATTGATCCTGACCTCTTTGATAGTGGACTAATTGGTCCCACAAAGTCTATTTACCATTTTTGGAATACTTTCAAGGTTAGTTGTGGTCTTAGGGGAATCTCATCCCATCTATTAGGTTTACCAACTCTCTGACATACATCACATCTCTGGAAATAGTCTTTTGCATATCTATGAATGGTTGACCACCATAGTCACGCGCACAATACCTTCTTCACGATATATTTTCCTGCATAATTTCCTCCAGCTATTCCCTCATGATCCTCTGCTAAAATCCTAGGCCTCTCATGTAATATTACACATCTTCTCAAACTGCTTTCTGTGCCCATATTATATAAGTGTCTTGCAATCAATTGATAGTATGCAGCTCTGACTACCAAATTCCTCTTCTATGCAGTGTTGAAATTTTGTGGTGCAGTCCCTATACTCAAATATTCAATGATGTCAGCAAAATATTCATCAGTTGCTTGGACTGAAAATAACTGCGCATCAGGGAATTTGTCTTCTAAATTTGTAGGTTCCTCTCCATTAGTGATCCTCGACAAGTGATCGGGTCCTGCATTCAACTTCCCTGGTTTGAATATCACTTCAAATTCAAATTCCTGAAACAACAGTAACCATATACATATTCTCCCCCCCAACACTGGCTTATTGACTAGGTATTTGAGGGTAGAATGATCTGTGAACATTTTAAATTATTTCCTAAGTAGATAATGTCTGAAATTTTGCAGTGCATATACCATTGCTAGGCCTTCTCTTTCTGTAGTATTGTAGTTATGATCTAACTCTGACAATTTTTTTCTTACAAATGCTATAGGATGGTCTAATTATCCTACTCCTGGTTGTGCCAAAATTTCTCCAAGTTATATGTTTGATTCATCTACATGCACATGAAATGTTTTCGCCCAATTTGGAAATACCAGAATAGGTGTTGTCACCGTATTCTCTTTCAAGGTGTCCAACCCTTGTTGACAATCCTCATTTCACTGGAATTTACTATCTTTCTTCAACATTCTCTCCATTGGCGTAGTGATCTATGCATACCATTTTATGAATTTCCTATAGTATCTTGTGTGTCCCAATGTTACTCTCAACTGGCGTACTTATTTTGGTGGTGGTAAATTGACAATCACTGCAATATTGGCAGGATCTACTAGCAAGCCTTGTTTTCACACTATATGGCCCAATAGTATTCCAAATGGTGTCCCAAAAATGCACTTCTTGATATTGGATGAGATTTGGCACTGCCTACATCTTTCCAAAATCAACCTTAATACTTCCACATGGTATTTTAATAGACTATATACAGTCCAATAATCCAGATACACTTCTAAAAATTGATGGATTAATTCTTTGAATGAAGCTATGACTACTCTTGAGAATATTTCTGGTGCATTCTTAAGTCCAAAAGGCATGATTTTGTACTAGTAGGATCCCCATTCTATGGAAAAAGTGGTCTTGTACCTGTCTTCTGGGGATATCTTAATCTGATGGTAGCCTGAGAATCCATTTGTGAATGAGTATACTTCCTAGCCTCCTACATTCTGTAATACCTCATATGTGAAAGGGGTGGGAAAAGGGTCGTGTAGGAAAGCATCAGTCATCTTCCTTAGATCGAAACATATCCTTATGCATCCTTTATTCTTCTCTTGAACTACCATAGGGATTATCCATTCTAATTCTTCTACTGGTTCTATGATTCTAGCTTCCAACATTCTGTCTATTTCTGCT
Source organism: Picea glauca (assembly GCA_000966675.3). NCBI lineage: Eukaryota > Viridiplantae > Streptophyta > Pinopsida > Pinales > Pinaceae > Picea > Picea glauca. Next base: position 669,225 of record JZKD02S2387476.1, on the reverse strand, counting down.
TTTATTTTCTTCTTATATATTGGATTTAGCCTATAAGGTCTCCGTCTGAAAGATCTAGCCTTGGGTTTGAGAGGTATCTTCATCTCTCCTTCTATGCCTTTCATCTTCGTAAATGTTTTTGGGAATAGGTCATTGTACTTGTGCAGTAACTCTATTATTCTTTCTATTGTTTGTTCATCCCAGTAATTCCCAATACTGTCCATTTTGGAATTATTATATGTCCCAATATTTAATTTCTTCACCTTTATCGGTGCAACAAATGATTCTGATTCCAGAGATGGGCCTTCCACCTCTATTTCTCCTTCTATTTCTGTAATTTGGATATTGCACGGGTCATCTTCATCTAGTGCTTTTTCTTTCACATGATAGCATGACAATAGTTATTTCACTATCTTTCTATTATGTTGTTGGTATTCTATTATGAGTTCTACTTCTTTTTCTTGAATGAATATTACCCCTCTTATATTCTTGAGTGCTAAATCCATGTTGGGGTTCTCATGTTCAAATGAGAAAGTTACTACAAAATTATTCTATAGTGTTGTCCATTTTGCAGTTCCTCTTCACAGTTCCTGTTCCATAAACCAGTTTTCTGGAATTCCTTCTAGTGTATGAAGAAAGTGATGAGGCCATTATTATAGTGGTTTCAACGTTCATAGTGTTATTCACTTCTCCAAGTGTTCCAATGGTGACCATTTTCCATCATATCTCTACATCATTATTCTCTTCTGCTCTATGCTAAATCTAATACATAGTAATCTTTTACATTGGTACTAGTCCTTAACTATCTCTTTATGTGCACCCCTCCATCTTGCAGGTGTTTCCTTGAGTATTATGTCTAGGGATAAGAGCCTTTGATTTTCTAACACTTATTCTTTGTATCTTTTTATGAATTCTTCTAATTCATTCACCCCATGAAAACTATGAGGTTCTCTTATCTATGTACCTACCCATCTTAATGCACGGTCTATTCTTGTGCACCTTCTTGTGGATACTTCATGTAATCTCTGTTGCCAATTCTCCAACCCTGTATCTAAGTCTGAATCACATGATGTGATACTTCTCCAACTGAGTACCACATATGCAGTTGGATTCACTTAATATTCTTCTTGTGTGATGGTTCTATATAACTGGTTGATTTCCTCGAGGTCTAAGCAAGTGGGTTCTACAAACCTTTCTCCTTCTGATGGGTCTAATGGCGCAACAACTTTGTATTTTCTTGACTTGAATGACATCTTCCATATCTTCAAATTGATTATTTCTCGGTTGTCAAATTCTCAATCTAAGCCAAGCAATGTTGGATAAGGTGTTGTGCCATACAATATTTATATTACTTCAAAATCAACTTTAGTGTGAACTCCATCCAGATCTATTGTCACACCCTTTAGCCTTCCAATTGGCAGAACCCTATGTTGATTTGCTAGTTTCAGCTGAATAGGTGAATATCCTAATGTGGGCTCTCCCATACATTTCCATGTCTTCTTGGGTAACACATTTACTTCATATCATAAATCTAGTATAATATCCCCCATGTTTAAATCTCCAATGTTTGCATTCAGTTTGAACTCTCTACTTGTCCTCCTCCTTGTATGCAAGTGATTAACTATTTTTTTCTCTAGCTTTCCCTCTATGTCTGTGTTACTTCTTTCTAACATATTTTGTAATACTTCAACATATGATGGATCATTTACTAGTTTAACACATGATTGCAGAAAATCCTTTATGGCACTTACTTGTCTTAGGGGTTGTGCTTCATTAGTGTGATCCAATGATGAAGGCATATCGTACATTGATACGCACTGAGTATGAAATACACTTGATATAGATGCAATATCTGGCTTCAAGAATTCTAGTTTGGCCTACTTGAATATCTCCTTTTCGTTCTGCACATCAAAATGCTTATGTGGTTCGACATTCTTCATCCCCCATTAGTGTTGTGTTGGATCTTGTCTTACTGCGTCATCTCCTATATTAGCTCATCTGCGCGTAACTTTGTTGATATTTCTTCCATCATCCTTTTCTTATAAATAAATCCATTGAACATTCTAATTATTCTGATTCCTCTTTTCCTGGATCTTCCCCAATAGTGTCGGACAATCTTCTGTGTCATGATTTGATGCGTGACAATACATACATGTCGCAGGTGGAAGTGAAAATTTTCTTGCATAGTGTCTTGGTTGTTGAAAATTATGGCCTACCACCAGTCCTATGCTTCTTCCAAAGCCTCCTCTACCTCGTCCTCCACCTCTGTATCCATCTCAATCTCCTCATGGTGTGTTGTACTGAGGTATCTAATTATACTACGCAAGATTATGTTGTGGTTGCATGGTATTGTATTGTAGTTGTGTAGTGTTATATTGTTGTGGCACGGTGTTATATGGGGTTGGTACTTAGGTAAACTATGGTGCATATTTCCCTTTCATCATTTATGTCTACACCCTATAGGTGTTTGATGTTCTTTCCCTCATCAACTCCATTGTCCTGCAATCTTTGTCATCATGGCCCACTGACTTGCAAAAGCTGCAATATAAACTCTTAGGCATGCTCTGGTATTTATGCATCATTGGAAAATGATATGGATCATGCCCCTATGTCTTACATATCTCACACCATATTCCTCTTGTCGACAAAGGGTTTGGCAGCCCTATTTACATGTATCGTGCAAAAGTTAGGCACTCATTCTTGTGATGTCCTTATATCCTACATGTGGTACACCAAACAAATTCTCTTTTGTCCTTAACCCTATTCTGGTTTAATTGAAATGTTAGATTCTTCAGGTCCTCCTTCAGCTCCTCTGTTGCTAGATCTGTCTTCCGATATTGGTTCTCTTCCAGTTGTAAGTCTTCCTGTAGAGCCTCTGCCTAAGTTTGAAACTTTTGTTGTCTCAAAGGGTATTTCAAGTGTGGTAGAAAAAAATTCACAAATAGATGTTTATGTTGCATATCTTTCATGACATACTTCAGCTTTCCCTTCAATCGTTTGAATTTCTAGTCAATCTCCCAGACAGATTTGCCTAGTTTCTATCTAATCTCTATCATATCATTCATGTGTTTATCCTCTAAGCTAGGCTTCTAGAATTCATTTATCGACAACTTCTTGATATCCACAATTGTTCTAATTGTCCCTGGTGAACTATTTGCAGCCAAGCTCATGTACCAATCCAGTACGTGGTCTCTTAGTGTGATCGATAACTACACAGGTTTTATATCCTCATCTGTGATCTACTTTTCTTCCTAGATATTTTCACAGATGAACAAGTTCTTCTTAGGGTCCTCAAATGCCTCTCTCTTGAATTCTGGTAACCCGATGGTGGGATCACATCCTGCCATCCTGAATGATTAAATACTACCTCTACATAGCGTATATCATTGACTAATGCTTCCTGAACTGGATCCCCCAGTTGTTGCTCCATGTGTAGATGTACTTCCTATTGTGTGTCTTCCACTAAAATTCGGTTGTCTAAATGATGGTGTTCTTTCTTGTGTATTAGTTGCACATGGGTTTATGGGTTCCACACTAGCATTTATATGGATAGGATTTCTACCTTCGGTTCTTTCCATTGGACCTCTTATCTTCCTTTCATATGTTGTGCACAAATTTTCCTCAATCTGCTCCACAACCAGTATATGCTCTACCTCTTCTTCATCACTTGCCAATCCTTCCCTCGCGACTATGGCTCTCTTCGTATTGTTCATATTGTATTGGTAGGGTGCTCCACTGCGCGTTCTTCCAATTGTTGCCATGATCTACTTGATTTGATCTTCCTCCATCATGATTTGTTCCAAGGCCTCCTCCTTCTTTCCTTTATCCATCTCTTCCTCTATTTCTCCGGATCTTGTCGGTGCTTCCCCCCTTCCCCCATGCACACAAGGAAGTTTATTTTTATGATGCCATTGTCATTACATCTTTGTTATATAGTAAAATATTGGAGGAAGTATACAACGATATGATATACCTACATCTAGGTCCCTTTGGGAACTCTTGCTCTACTGCACTATAATACTTCGTAGTATCTATTGCAAATTCTGTGATAAATCCTACAACAATGTTGTCTAACCAGAAATATGTTGCGTGCATAAATTTATTGTCAACTTGTTGTAACTGTGCGATCTCCACATAATTCCACTCTAGCTGTCTGATTTGATTTGTAGGGTGGTTGTCTTTAAAACTCAATATCCACTCCTGAAACACATGCGGGAAATCACATAAAAATACTTTATGCAAGTCACTAAATATGTACTTGTCCAAATATTTTTGCGGTGTTAGCTTCGGGTTTCTTTTATCTTTCTATGAAAATTCCAGCTCCTTTGTTTTCAACCAGCTCTTGATCTCTGCCTTCGTTGGGTTCCACAGTCTAAACATCCCCTTTTATATTATCATTATTTTTAACATTTTCTCACCAGATATGACATTCTTTTCATGATTCTTCAACAGATCTCATTCACTCAATCCCATTTTGTTCCAACTAAAAACATAATCATTTGTTGGTATTTAACTATTCTTACTACCTTTCTTGGGTTGGCCCAGGTTCAGATCTACCATGGTTTCCAACAAAACCCATTTAAAACTATCGACCCCTCTGGTAAACCAGAAGGCAGTGTAGTACACAGAGTGTACTATGCAGTCTCACCCGAGATAGTTCTATTGGTGGCTTCAATTCTCAAGTGATTGCATCCTGGGAATGAGTGGGAATCTGCGATTAAACTCTGTAATCTTCATTTTTTACTTTAACATCTAACTTATATTGAATATTCTATCATTTTGATTCATGCATGTAAAATACCATATCTAACTAAGTCAGTCACGCATTTTTCTAACATATAATCATTGAAAGTAAAGGAAATACACAATATTCAATCACATAACACATGATCTATCGTGGTTCACCCCTCCTCGGCTACGTCCACAAAGATTTAGCTACTCTGCTCTTTTATTATGGTGTTTCCAAAACTACAACGTCGTTCATTACAACTCTCCATCAAATGGGTCGAGTTATACAATGAGGTAGACTATATCACACCAAGATACTCAACCTATGATCTAACCCTCAATATATACCCTATTTCCCCTCCTCAACTCAACAACTTACAAAACATATCGAATTTACAGTCATTCTCGTCCTTTCTCATCAAACCTAAGAATTATGAAACAACAACTACTGACAATGTTCCAACCACACTAACCTAGACCTCCTAGGTAGCTACTTATACATGTTTTTGGCTTACTATCCATTACATATTCTTACCAAAACCATAACCCTATCATGGCTAGGTCTTCTTGCATGCGCGCCTCACATGCTTTCCTCTTCTGCATGTACGTATGTCTTGCACATGCTACTTTTCTTGCATGCACGTCTACCTTACACATGATGATTTTCCTGCATGTGTGTCTGCCTTACACATGCTTCTTTTACCACATGCATGTCTGTCTCCCATGTCATGCTTTCCCCCAAAACTGGGTCTACACCCAACAGAAACAACAAAATTGTGGCACAATTTTTTTGTAGATAATTTTTTGGAAATAAATAAGGAAGAGAAATTACAACTACTTGCTTATCAATTAAACATCACTACCCTACAATGTTAAAAATAAAAATCTACAACAATCGAGAACTAAGAGATGTTAATGAAGGAACTATTGGAAAAAAAAAATAGAAATGCAATTAGAATCACTTCTACAAACTATAAAATATATGAACAATATTAAGATAAGGAGGGGGGGATACCTCCTTAGATGAGGTATTGTTATACGAATGTAGTAGACACTCAAACAATCAACATGCCATCAATTGAACATGAAGAAAAAGGAAATTATATTTCTAAAATTCTGAGTTTTACAATATAGTTGAATATTACTGCTAGAATAATCTCCTCTGTCGAGCTAAAGGGACGCTGACCTTTTATACAATAAATATAATGTCTAAATAAAATAAATAGACAAATGGAGAACCATGAGAATCTGGTTGTTAATCCATTTACATCAATATCACCAAATTTTAGAAAAGAACGAGCATATGTTGACTCAGGTCAGTTGGGAAACAATTGGTGTTGGGTGTAGGCCTATTTTGAGAAGGAAGTGTATTTTGGGCGCAAACATATTTTTGGAGAAAGATCAGTTTTGGGGAAAGACATAATTTTTTAAATGAAGACCTAGTTTTTAAGCGCGCGCAACAGGTGGCAAGAAAGAAACATGCAGAAAAAGAAGGAAAAGCAACATGCAGGAGGAAAATCAACATGGCACACAGGAAGACAAGCCTAACTATGATAGGGTTAGGGTTTTTGACAAGATTGTAATGACTATAAGATGAAAAAATAGTATAAATAAGGACCTAGGAGGTATAGGAGATATAGATAGGGAGATCGGCATAAACAAAGTGAGATAGAGATATATATGAGAGGTTAGTTAAGGTAATAACAAAGAGAGTTGATTATTATGAATTTTGTAAGTTGGTAATGATAATAAGTCTTGTAGAAGAGTTAAGTAAGGTAGTATTTGAGGGTTGGGTCACAGGCTGAGGATCCTGGTGTGATCTAGTTAGCCTCCCAGAGGATTCTTACCCTCGATATTAATTGTATTACTGAAGATGTAATGAGTGCAGCGTAATATTTTGCAGCAGATTAAATAAAAGAGCAGAGAAGCTAGATATTTGTGGACGTAGCCCTAGGAGCGGGTGAACCATGGTAAACCTTGTGTTATGTGTGATTGTTAGTGAATTTTTACTTTATGTTGATGATTATCTTATGAATGAATGGTTAAACTAGATATATCAGAATGCATGCATAGGGTTAAAGATGAAGAAATCATAGAATTACTTGAATAATTAACAAGGATAATGCATAAAGAAGGAATAACACAATCCCAGATCCCCACTCATTCCTAGACTGAAAACACCTGAGTATTGCATTCCCCCATAAAATCTATTGTGGTTGAGACTGCATTGCATGCCCTATACGCAGTGTTGCCTTCTGGTGCACCAGGAGGGCCTATATTTTTTTAGGGTTTTGTTGAGATCTGAACCTGGGTCAGCCGAAGAATAAGTAAGAGATAAAAAACCAACAAATGGTTCTGTTGCCAGCTGGAACTGCATGGGATTGAGTGGACAAGATCCGTGGAAGAAACGCATAGAGGATGGAAGCATAAAAGGGAATTCTCAGGCCATGGAATCCAACGAAGGAAGAGATTGAAAGATGGTTGAAAAAAAAGAACTTGAGTTTTCCAAGAAGGACAAAAGAAACCCTAAGTCAACATAGCACAAATATCTTGACAAATATGCGTTCAACGACTTGCATGAGGTATTTTTCTATGATTTATCACATCTGTTACAGGAATGGTTATTGAGGTTAAAGGACAACCACCCTACAAATTGAATCATAAATCTAGAGTGGAATCATGTGGATATCACACAGTTACAAAAATTTAATAACAAATTTACTCACGCAATAGACTTCTGGTTAGACAATATTGTTGTGGGGTTTATCACCAAATTTGTAGTAGACACTGTGAATTCCTACACTGCAACAGAGTAGGATTTTCTAAAGGGACCCAAAGGGAGGTACATTATAGCATTGTATACTTCAATCAAGATTTTACTTTATAAAAACAGTGTGACCACCATATAATTAGACAACTAAACTTCCCTACGCACATGGGGGAGAGGGGAAAGAACTGACAAGAGGTTGACATATGGAAGAGGATATGGATAAAGGAAAGAAGAAGGAGACCATGGACCCAATTCTAATGGAAGAAGACCATATAAATCAGATAATGGAAAAATCTAGAAAGACGAGCAGTGGAATACCCTACCAATATAAAATGAATAACAAGAATAGATCCATAGCTGATGGAGAGGGCTTGGAAAGCGATGAAGAATAGGTAGAGGATCTTCAGGTTGTGGATAATATTGAGGAAATACTACGCACAACATGCAAAAGGAAAACAAGAGGTATAGGGTCAGGAACAAAAGGCATAACTCCAATCCAGATCACCATCGGTGTAGAACTTACAACCCCATGTGTGACTAATACAATAGAAAGAACACCACTGTTTAGACAATTGAATTTTAGTGGAAGGAAAGAAACAATACAAGGATCCAATCAAGGAGCATCAACTAGGGGAGCTAGTTCAGGAAGTAACAATCAATTGTTTACACGGTGTGGAGGAAGTGGTTCAACATAGTTCAAAATGGAAGGACATGATCCCATGATCATATTACCATAATTTCGGGGAGAGGCATCAGAGGACCCTGAAAATCACTTATCCAACTATAAGAATATCTGGGAAGCAAAGCAGATCACAGATGAGGGTACAAAACTTGTGCAATTATCTATCACACTAAGAAACTTCACACTGGACTGGTACATGAGCATAGATGTAAATAGTCCGCAGGGAGTACCAAAGACTATCACAAACGTGAAAAAACTACTGGTAAAAATATTTTAGAAGCCCAACTCATAAGACCAGTACATGAATGAAATGATTGAAATGAGGCAAAAACTAGGTGAGTCTATTTGAGAGATTGATCACAGGTTCAAACGTCTAAAAGGTAAGTTGAAATATGTAATTACTGACATGCAACATAGGCACTTATTTGTGAACTCACTGTTACCACACTTGAAATACCCATTAAGACAACATAAGTTCCAAACGCAGGCAGAGCGTCTATAGGAAGCCTTAAAACTGGAAGAGAACCAATATTAGAAGACAAATACAATAATAGAGGATTTGAAGAATCTAACATTTCAACTTAACCAAAATAAGGGCAAAGAGAAAAGAGAAGTTGTTTGGTGTACCCTATGTAGAAAAAAAAGACACCATAAGAACGAATTTCCAATGTTTGCGTAGTATAAAGAAACATGTGTACCAAACCCCTTTCCAACAGAAGGACCACGGTGCGATATTTGTAAAATGCATGGGAATTATCCATATCATTTTCCAATGATGCAGAAGTATAAGACAATACCCAAAAGTTCATATTGCAATTTTTGCAAGTTAGTGGGTCATGATGATAAGGATTGTAGAACGATGGAGTTAATGAGATAAAGAACTTCATATACTTATAGGGTGCAAGACGAAATGATGACAAGACAATTTTCACCTCAATTCAACTAGGTACCACCACCATACAACAATGCGCAACAAAAATACAACTATGCATAGCCGTAGTACAATGATGTGAAGCCACAGTAAAACCCCACACAGTAAAACCAGGTACCCCAGTACAATGCACCACGAGGAGATCAAGGTGGAGAACGAGGTAGAATAGGATTTGGATGAGATGGAGGACCAGTAGTATGCCACAACTTCCAACAACCAAGACATTATACAAGGGATTGTCCACTTCCACCAACGACATGTATGTACTATCGCACAACAGATCATTACACAGAAGATTGTCCAACACTCTTGGGAAATATCCAAGGAAAAAGGTACCAGAACAATTAGAATGTCCATTGGATTTCTGCAGAAGCCAGGGATGATGGGAGAAACATCAATATAGTCACTTGAGGAGGATCCAAGACAGGAACCGATGTAACAAAACAATATCCAACACACCACCAATGTGTTAAGAAGAATACTAAGCCATAGAAGCAGTTTGATGCATGAAAAGAAAAGGAAACATTTAAGGAGGCCAGACAATATTTTCTCAAGCAAAATTTTGCATCTACATCAGCCACGTAGAAAACTCAGAACTCACCAATGTACGAGATGCCATCCTTAATGTACCATACTAGTAAAGCACAACCTTTAGAGAAATTAAGTTTCATAAAGACTTTTTTGCAATCCCGTGTTAATTTATTGAATGATCCATCATTTGTTAAGGGCTTACAAAATCTTCTAGAAATATGAAACACATAGTTAGAAGGGAAGTTAGAGAAGAAAACAGTCAATCATCTCCATACAAGAAGAAGGACACGCAGAGAATTTACATTAAATGTTAACATTGGGGATTTCAACATGGGATATATTATACTAGAATCATGTTCTGAAGTAAATGTCTTACCTAAGAAGACATGGTAGTGTATGGGAGAACCCACATTAGGATATTCACCTGTCAAGTTGAAATTAGAAAATCAACACAGAGTGTTACCAATTGGAAGGCTTCAAGGTGTGACAATAGATTTGGATGGAGTGTGCACTACGATATATTTTGAAGTAATAAAAATAGTAGATGGCACAACACCTTACCTAGCATTGCTTGGATTGGATTGGGCATTTGATAACCAGGATATAATCAACCTGAAGACAAGAAAATTGACTTTTGAATCAAGATAATATAGAGTCATTGCACCATTGGATCCTTCAGAAGGAGAAAGGTTTGTAGAGGCCACTTGTTTAGATCTGGAAGAAATAAATCAGCTGTACAGAACCACCATGCAAGAAGAGGATTATGTTAACCCAACTACAGATGGGGTACTCAGCTGGAGAAGCATTACATCATATGCTTCCAACTCACACACATATTTGGAGAGTTGGCAACAATGATTACATGAAGTTTCCACAAGTAGGTGCGCAAGAATAGATCACGCAGTAAGATGGGTTGGTACAGAGATAAGAGAACCTCCCATTTTCATGAGCTAAATGAATTAGAAGAATTCTTGACAAAATATGAAGAGGAAGTGTTAGAAAATCAATGACTCTTATCCCTAGATATTTCACTCAAGGAAAAAACTGCAAGATGGTGGGGTGCACACAAAGAAAAAATTCATAATTGGTATCAATGTAAACGACTACTGCACATTAGATTTGGCGTAGAACTTGGGAGCAATAGAGTCCATAAGTATGATGGGAAAGCCATGTAAAATTTCAGACCCCACCCAGTTTCAAGTCTTGTTGATTTTTAAGCCAATGTTTAATGCCCAAACCCAGTTTTATGACAACCAATTAAACTTAACATAAAATAATATTTTCAGAACTGAAACATGAGGATTCTGAACATATTTTAACGCATAAATAAAAACATATCGGCAACATATAACTCAGAAAATTATAACACAATGATTTTTGGTCTAACAACGACCCTGGAAAAACCCACAAGGGGAAAACTAGTGAGAGAGGGAGTTTTTATTATTTCAGAGCTTCAGAGAAAATATTTTACAACATATTCATCTTCAGAAATTTAATGAAAAACTTATCTCGAAAATTGTGCCAAGTCTTCACACAAAAACTAAGCCAAACTCCTCGAAATTTGTGCCAAAATTTTATGCACACATGTACAAGTCTTCTCCTTGTTTTCTATGTCTCTTTCTTGCTGTATGATTGCCTTGAAATCTTTTCCAACTGTTACAACTCAAATATGAGCATTAAATGTTGTACAACCACCTTGGAAAATGTGCCAAAACCACCTAGAAAATACCACAGAAATTTTCTTCAATTTTTGTGCAATAAAATCGGTCATATAGACTATACAAAATCCGTACAGTACATACTATTCACCCAGTTGTACTTTCCCTCGATTTTTGTGCCTCTTTTCTGTTGTACAGAACCCAAAAATCGATACATTACGACCTCTTTTCTAAATTGTATTCTACCTAGATTTATGTGTCGACTTTAATGTTGTACGACCTGCTAAATCCATACAGTATGACCTGCAATAAATGTTGTACCTTTTGCCTCAAAATGCATGATAGTTTTCTGCCTCGAATTCCCTAGCTATGCAAAAATGGCCTCTTTCCTTAAACTCGAATTTCTGCTTTGTTGCTCTCTCAAAAAATGTTTCATCTACCCAAGAATGGGTGTGACCTCCTACCCTAGTCGAACTCATGAGGGAATCTCAAGAGTCATCTCATCTAACGGTTGAAATTAGATGAGATCAATGGTGAAGATAAAATCACTTTATTCACCCACTTTCCCTAAGTCTCAAATAGTCAACTTTTAATTTGTCTCTGACAAATTAAATGAATAGGGTCCACATTAGGCATTTTCTCACCCCTTAGGTGTCTAGGTGATGAGAAACACTTGCCTAGGTACTTTTTAATTATTTTTAACACTCCCTCTTACCGAGGAAAGTGTTACTCACCACGCCAAGCTTGTCCCTGTTAGGGTCCTAACCCGCACATAGGTAGAACAATATATTCAGATGTAATAAAGGTCAATATTAATAAGGCCTTGCAATAAAATAGAACAAGTCAAATGTAAGAAGACCTAATAGAAGCTTCCACTTCTAGAAGGATCTTCCTCTATATGCTTCTTTTGATAGACATATTTAGTATAAATAGGAGTCGAGGGTATGAGAACCCTAGCTTGGATATTATTGTAATAGAGCTCTGCTCGACTGGAGGTTTCCCCCTCGAAGAGGCCTGTGAACATTGCTCTCAGATTCAAAGTGTTATTTATGTCATTATTCTCATATCATTTCAGTGTTATTGTGGTGATTATTCTGGTTGTATTGTTGTTATTCTGCCATTTCTAGCGTTTTATTTATGTTCTGCATACTTTTTATATCTAGTATATTACAAGTTGTATCAGAGCACTTTCTTGGCAGAAATTGTGGGTAATTTTTTTTTCAAGGTAGAGACGTATTCCGACGTCTTTAAGCCACAAAGATCTATCGTTATACGCATAAACCCATGGTTGAGGGATTCATACATGCAAGAAATACAAGTGGTTCTTAAGCGCACATCTGTTGGTCACCCTTGTAACCCCTGTTGGTACCCCTTTGAGTGGTAGCGCATCAAACAACACATGTGTACGGATCAGCCTAGATTTCTTGAAGTCCTCTTTAGATAAACCGATTGGTCACCTAACTGTTATAGTTCCACCGAGAACAACACTTGGGAAGATACTCTCTAGTACCTGGGTAGTTGGGTAGTATGGCAAAGGGTACGGTCTATCCTCCTTAGTTAGTGCCCTGAGATATTGAGCCGAGTACTACTGTTGGACCACACACGTATATCAGAGAGCTATAGCACAGGGAAAACCCTTGTCTATAGAACCCTTGAATACCTAACCCTTGGGTAACGAAACATAAACAAATTAAAACAGACAAGATCCATTGTCACACAACTTTGTTCGGCTTGCCAAGTAAATACACATTTCTTTCTGGTTAATCATTTGGGTATTTCCTCTCTGCAGTATTCTTCAGACCAGAGTATAACTCTGTAGGTGTACAATATATATATATATATATATATATATATATATATGGAAATTTTTTCACCATTATTTGAGACCTATTCCATTGGATTCATCTCTTCTCCCTTATGACTTTCATCCATATCATTTTTCAGAAAAAAATTTGACCCCACCTCCCCTTTTCAGTTCCCCCATCCTCATGGCCCATAACCGTATCCAAGACTTGGAAGCTTGCTTCAACACCTTGCAATTTGGTCTCATAGAGACTCAACAGGAAGTAAAACAACTTAGTGCCAATGTTGTCTCCATCAATACAACCATGCAGTCCTCAATGGAGGAAATCAAACAAGACCTCACCACCCAGCTTGAATCTATCTTTTCAGCACTCTACACCAAACTGCATATCCCTACAGATAACCCTTCCTCTTCCTCACCTCCACATACTGAAGGTGACCATTCCTCTCGTTCCCATAACTTTCAGAACCATCACTTTCAATGTGACCTACACCTTCCACGGGTGGATGTGACCAAATTTGATGGCTCGGACCCCACTGGTTGGGTAACCCAAATGGAACATTATTTCTCTTTATACGACATTACATATGACTTGGCCAAACTCTGGTATGGTGTTCTCCATCTAGATCAAGAATGTTGGCAATGGTGGCAATGGAGAAAAACTTCTCATCAAGATTATATTGCTTGGACACACTTTGTGGCAGAGCTTTATGAACGCTTTAACACTGACACCAACCATTTGGGTTGTTTAACAAAGTTGAAACAATCAGGAATAGTGGAAGACTTTATAGCTGCCTTTGAGTGCCCGGATTTTTGGACAGAGGGAATGTCTGATGCCTTTTTCTGAGAATGTTTTATCAGTGGCCTCAAGGATGAGCTTCGGGCCCATGTTCTCATGGCTCAGCCTCAGATTTGGGTAGAGGCTACTAAAAGAGATAAAGAAGCACAACAGGTTGTATCTTCTCAAAACTGGAAACCCTCTTTTATCCCTCACCCTAAACTAGTAAATCCCACTACTCCCTCTGCTCCACTAAAGATCCAAAAATTGACCAGGGATGAAATGGTTGAACGCCAACTCAAAGGCCTTTGTTATAATTGTGATGACAAATATTTTCTGGGCCACAAGTGTAAGGAACAAAATCTATTTATGGCCATCTCCGAGGATATTTGGGAAGAGGATATTGAAACTCCCCTTGTGTCTGGGTCACCTGAAACCCATGACATAACCCCTCCCTTGGACCCTCCCAAAGTAGAACCAGTCATTTCCCTCAATTCTCTCACTGGATTCTCCGCTACCCAAACCCTCAAGCTAATCGGTTACATCAAGCATCGAAAGGTCATCATTCTGATTGATACTGGAAGCACCCATAATTTTATTCATCGCCACATTGCCCAAGAAACTCATTGCTACATACATGCCGTCAATAATTTCCAAATCATGATTGCCAATGGTGGCTCCATGAAATATGGAGGGCGTTGTGAAAATGTGTGTCTCCAAATTGGGGACTACCACCTGAAATCTCATATGTTTGCTATAGACCTGGGTGGGTGTGACATTGTGTTGGGTGTAGACTAGCTAAGGACTTTGGGTCCCATTCTCATGGATTTTAAGGAATTAACCATGCAATTTGACCAGGAAGGCCACCAATATAAGTTCCAAGGCATCATCGTCGGGTCACCTGAGATCATTAGTTCCCATCGCATGGAAAAGTTGCTCAAAAAGGGTCATTCTGGTGTTATTTCTCAATTCTATGCCATCCAAGCAACATAAACACCCTCGGTGCCGCAAGACCTCCAAGACATCATTTCTAAACATCAAGTGGTCTTTTCCACTCCCCAGGGACTCCCTCCTTCACATGGTGTTCATGATCATTCCATTCCCCTTGTACCTAGAAGCCTTCCTCCCAATATTTGTCCATATCGTTACCCCTTTTCCCAAAAAAATGAAATTGAGAAAATGGTCCAAGAACTCATTAATGCAGACATTATCCTCCCTAGTATGAGCCCCTGCTCTTCTCCTGTGGTCATGATCCTGAATAAAGAAGGTTCTTGGTGAATGTGTCCTGACTTCCATGCCCTCAAAAAACTTACCATTAAAGACAAATTTCACATTTTTGTCATTGATGACCTCCTGGATGAACTGAGTGGTGCCCAATTCTTTACTAAACTTGATCTTCATTCAGGCTACCACCAGATACGTATGAAAGAGGCAGACATTCCAAAGACTTCCTTTAGAACTCATGAGGGCCACTATGAGTTTTTGATCATGCCCTTTGGCTTGTGTAATGCCCCCTCCACCTTTCAAAGCCTCATGAATCAAGTCTTTCATCCTTTTCTCCGTCATTTTGTCTTAGTTTTCTTTGATGATATCCTCATATATAGAAATACCTGGACACAACATCTTTCTCATGTGGATCGAGTTCTCCATCTACTGTCTCAGTACCAACTTTTTCTGAAACAATCTAAATGTGCCTTTGGCGCCTCAGAAGTAGAGTACTTGGGTCATCTGGTTGGCAAGGATGGCATTAGGGTGGATCCTAAAAAGATTGAAGCTATGCAATACTGGCCTCACTTAAAGACTCTCAAAATCTTGCATGGATTTCTGGGCTTAACAGACTATTATTGCAAGTTTGTTAATAATTACAGAAAGATTGCAGCACCTCTCACTGCTCTCCTAAAAAAGAACTCTTTCACTTGGACTCCAACTACTGCTCAAGATTTTCAAAACTTGAAGATGGCCATGTGCACCACTCCACTCCTGGCCCTTCCTGATTTCACAAATACCTTTGTCTTGGAATGTGATGCTTCAAGGAAAGGAATTGGTGTTGTCCTTATACAAGAGGGTTGGCCTTTGGCCTTTACCAGCAAGCAACTATCTGAAAGAAATATGGGAAAATCTATCTATGAAAAGGAAATGTTGGCTATCATGCATGTCGTTGATTTGTGGCACCCTTATCTATTGGGGCAACGCTTCCAAATTAAGACAACCCATCAAAGCCTCAAGTATTTTTTGGAACAACGCATTTCCTCCCTGGAGCAACAAAAATGGGTAACTAAGCTATTTGTCTATGATTATGAGATCATTTACAAGAAAGGAAAAGAAAATCTGGTTTCGGATGCACTTTCCTACAAATATGAAGATTAAGGATCCCTTTTTTTCTTTCCTTCATTGTACCAGATTGGCTCCAAGTTGTTCGCCAGGAATGGCTACAAGATCCCAAAAGTTCGCAGTTGATCCAACAATTGCAGTCTAGTGCTCCAGCTCCCCTGGGATACTCTTGGCTCCATGATGAGCTTCAATACAAAGGCCATTTGTATTTAAGTAAACAATCAAAGCTTAAATCCACGGTACTTTCTGAGCTTCATGCTACACCAATAATGGGGCACTCTGGGTTCACCAAAACCTATGACAGGGTCAAACGTTCTTTTTTCTGGGATAGTATGAAATAGGAAATTCGTAATTTTCTGGCTGAATGTGATGTGTGTCAAAGAAACAAGGGAGAAATAGTCAAATCTTTGGGAACACTACAACCACTCCAGATTCCACCTGTTATTTGGAAGGACATCTCTATGGATTTTATTACAGGCTTACCCAAATTGGGAAATAAATTAGTCATCATGGTGGTTGTCGATCACCTTTCCAATTATGCTCATTTATGCGCTCTTTAACACCCGTTTACAACATCCATGGTGGCTCAAATTTTCATGGATTAGGTCTTCAAGATCCATGGCATGCCACACTCTATTGTTTCTGATCGTGACCCCACTTTCACAAGCAATTTTTGGCAAGAATTGTTCAAGCTACAAGGCACCCAATTTCATCTCAGTACATCTTATCATCCCCAAACTGATGGTCAAATAGAAGTTGTCAACAAGTGTTTGGAAACATATTTGAGGTGTTTTTCCTTGAAAAAGAAAAATCAGTGGGCTCAATGGTTACCCCTAACTGAATGCTGGTACAACACTTCATACCATACAGCTACACGCATGACTCCTTTTGAAGTGGTATATGGAAAGAAGCCACCTTCAGTTCTCTCATACTTATCGGGTGTCTCAAAGGTCCAAGTGGTTGACCAAACACTTACAGTTCAAGAGGCTATTCTTCGTACCCTCAAAGAGAATTTGGTCATGGCACAGAATCACATGAAGAAACAAGCAGATCAAGATCGCTCTGAACGTCAATTTGAAGAAGGGGATCGGGTGTTTCTTCGCCTGCAACCTTACAAGTAGAATTTACTCAAGGTCAAGCATTGTCAGAAGCTAGCACCCAAATTTTATGGTCCTTATACAGTTCTCAAGCATGTGGGACAGGTGGCCTATCAATTAGCTTTTCCTATTCATTCGAAGCTACATCATGTTTTTCATGTTTCCTGCTTAAAGAAGGTGATCAAAATTAAGTGCCAAATTCAAACCAACCTTCCCAAGTTAGCTAAAGAAGGATCCACTTGGCTACAGCCACAAGCAGTTTTGGACTAGCGTGAGCTTCGCCTATGTCAAAGAACCATCAAGGAAGTGTTAATCCAGTGGAAAGATACAACTCCAGCAGATGCCACTTGGGAACCAGCTACCATTCTGCAACAATTTCCACATCTCCAGCCTTGAGGACAAGGTTGGTTTTAAGGGGGAGGACATGTTAGGGTCCTAACCCGCACATAGGTAGAACAATATTTTCAGATGTAATAAAGGTCAGTATTAATAAGGCCTTGCAATAAAATAGAACAAGTTGGATGTAAGAAGACCTAATAGAAGCACCCGCTTCTAGAAGGATCCTCCTCTAGATGCTTCTTTTGATAGACATATTTAGTATAAATAGGAGTCGAGGGTATGAGAACCCTAGCTTGGAGATTATTGTAATAGATCTCTGCTCGACTGGAGATTTCCCCCTCGAAGAGGCCCATGAACATTGCTCTCAAAATCAAAGTGTTATTTATGTTGTTATTCTCATATCATTTCAGTGTTATTGTGGTGATTATTCTGGTTATATCATCGTTATTTTGCCATTTCTAGCATTTTATTTATGTTTTGCATACTTTTTATATCTAGTATATTACAGTCCCTTAAAAATACAAACTTTCCTTTGCCCAATGCTTTGGTGAGTATGTCTACAACTTGTTCATCTGTAGATATGTATTGTAACTCCACTGCTCCTCTCTGAACATAGTCACAAATGAAGTGATAACAAGTCTCAATATGCTTAGAACTATCATGAAATACTGGATTCTCTGAGAGTTTAATGAAACTCTGATTGTCACAATAAATCAATGTAGGCCTCAACTGCACACCAAAAAATCCCACCAACAACTTGCAAAGCCAAAGGGCCTCACAACTAGCCTGAATGACATCCATATACTCAGCCTCCGCAGAACTCAATGCCACTGAATTTTGCTTCTGACTGAACTAAGACACAACTATTGATCCCAATTTGAAACAACACCCAGAAGTAATCTTTAGGTCACTAACACATCCTGCCTAATATGAATCTGTATAGCCAACCAGACAAACT
This sequence comes from Picea glauca, assembly GCA_000966675.3. Taxonomy (NCBI): domain Eukaryota; kingdom Viridiplantae; phylum Streptophyta; class Pinopsida; order Pinales; family Pinaceae; genus Picea; species Picea glauca. The sequence goes on along the minus strand of JZKD02S2387476.1, from coordinate 650,639 downwards.
CCATCCCCTCTCTGATAGTCCTGACCATAATCTACCATGTGACAAAGATACCTAAGCACATGTTTTGTTGCCACCCAGTGCACTCTCCTAGGATCCACCATGAACTAACTGAGAGTGTTGATAGAAAAAAAAATATCTTTCCTGGTATTGACCAAATACATCAAATAACCGATCAACTGACGATATAAAGTGGAATCCACCAACTATGACTCAGAAGCATGAAGCTTCTTCTAGTTGGTAATCATGGGAGTGTTCATGGGCTTACAATCATCCATCTTAAATATCCTCAGAATATCACACACATACTTTCCCTGTCCTAGGAATATGTGTCCATGCTCCTGCCAAACCTCCAATCCCAAAAAATAGTTCATCGGTCCAATATCAGTCATCTCAAACTCTGAAGCAAGGCTCTCCTTGCATCTAGTGACGATTCTATCTACCCCTGTAATGAAAATATCATCCACATATAGCAAGATAATGAGAGAATCCTCTCCAACCACAATGAAGTATAGGTTGGGATCCGCCTCACTCTTCTCAAATCCCAACTGCTGCAAATAGGCATCAATCCTCGAATACCAAGCTTTGGGAGCTTGTTTTATCCCATAAAATGCCTTCTTTAGTATACACACTTGATAATCTCTCCCATGCACCTCAAATCCCAATGGATGATCAATATACACCTCCTCCTATATAAGACCATTCAGAAATGCGGTCTTCACATCCATCTAGTGGATCTTCCAACCCATCTCTGTTGCAATGGAAATCACTGACCTGGTCGAGGTATATCTAGCAACTAGCATGAAGGTCTCATCATAATTAACTCCCTTAACCTGTGATAACCCTCAAGCTACAAAGAAATCTTTGTACTTCTCAATGCTACCATATGCAACATGCTTGAGTTTATAGAGCCACCTAGAAGTCACCACTGACTTCCCCTCAAGTCTAGGAACAATTTCCCAAACATCATTCTTCATGATGGAATTGTACTCTTCCATCATGGAATCTCTTATAACTTGTCTACCAGTAGCCTCCTCAAAAGTGGAAGGCTCAGACTCCCAAATACTTCTCACCATCCCGATGTAGCTGCAAAACCTCTCAAGATATTTACTCTCCCTCACAACCTGTCTGGGATTCCCCACTGAACCATGTGCCTTACTCAAAGTATCCTAAATCCACTTGGGCTTCCTCCTCTCTGAAGTAGTGTCTCATGGAGGGGAATCTCCCTACTCAACCCCATATCCTAAAGACTGTGATCCTGAAGCAGACTCTGGAGTACTCGATCCTGAAACCTGTGGACCAGTAACCTGCGATCCTGACATTTGTGGCCCTATCATCTGTGGACCAGTCGTCATCAAAACTGGTGGCCTCGAACTCTGTGTCACTGAAGTTTGTTGTAGAATCATCTGAATCTAAGGTGATGACTACTCACCCCTCTCTATCCCTCATGACTTCCTAAAGGTTTTGTCCTCCTCAAATATCACATCCCTCCTCAAAATTGTCTTCCTCAAGGAAGAAATTTATATACAGAAATCCTTTGAAGTCTTGCTATACCTAACAAAGATCCCTCTCTCTTCCATGGGTTCTAGCTTTGTCCTCTTCTCATAAGGGACATGTGAATATGTGATGCACCCAAAAATCCAAAAGTGCCCCACCTCAGACTTCTTCCCAGAAAAATCCTCCTCAGGAGTCATACTCCCCATTTCCCTGTGTGGACTCCTGTTTTGCAGATAAAATGCAGTCTAGCATGCCTCAGCCCAAATAAATAGTGGCAGCTCCTAATCATGTAGCATGGCTCTCACAGCCCCAAATATGGCCCTATTCTTCCTCTCAACAACCCCATTATGCTGTGGGTTGTAAGGAACAGTCAAATCTCTCTTAATTCTCTCTCATGCACAAAATTCCATGAACTCCTTGGAGGTATACTCACCCCATTGTCTATCCTCGAAACTCTAATTTTCTTCCTAGTATGGTTCTCCAAAAGATCTTTGAACTCTTGGGACCGATTGAAGACCTGTCCTTTGGTCTTCATGAAGAAAATCCAAGACTTCTATGAGAAGTCATCAATGCATATAGCTTAGTATAAACAACCAGTCAATGATGTCAAAGACATCGAGCCACATACATCTAAACGAATAAGATCAAGGATACATGCTGCTCTACTATCATTGATAGGAAAATAAGTCTTAGTGTACTTTCCCAAAGAACACCCCTTGCATAACTCTTGTTGCTTTGTACTAAAATCTGGAACTCCAATCACAATCTCCCTTAGTACCCTCAAAGCCCTATGGTTAAAATGTGCCATCCTCCTGTGCCATAGCTCACATAGATCGCTACTGCTAGTAGAATGAAATAAATCTCTCGCTGGCTGGAAAATGAGCTTGTACAACTTCTCATGTCAAGTCCCAATCACTTTGGCCGAAGTGATATAGGACCCCTTGGGTAAAAGGAGCACCTTCCCATCACAGAAAAACACCTCATAGCCCCTTTCCTTAATAGTAGAAACTAAAACTAAGTTCTTCTTCAAGCTCAGAACATATAGGACCTCTCTCAACAACATGGGAGGCAAAGAATCCCTCTAAAATGATACAGTCCCACTACCAACTACCTTGACCACCCGGTCATCTCCAAGAACCATGTAACATACCCCGCCACCCACATTTCGGGGTACGCTACCTTCAATCCCACCCTTGGACGTATTTCTCTTACTGATACCTTTTTAAATTAATAAGGACTCATAAAAGAAAAGGTCTAACGACATGCACAACAATAACCAACAAGCATGCATAATCTAAAGATTCAATTAAACGATGAATAAATACACAGCGGGATACATTCATATATAGATAAATAATAACACAACAGAGAGAACTTATCTTTATAAAAGAGGACACCAACTGGCTGCAGACCAAGGACGTTCCACCCAACTGTAAACACTACTGCTCCAAATCTCAACCTAGTGTCACCCCCAAGCCAGGGCTATGAATCCACAAGGATGGTTCTAGAGTGTTACTTGGTTTCCCAATCTAGACAACACTCAAACTCTCACAAGCTTTCCCAACATTCACAACAATCCAATTACCTAGCTCTCTTCTACCCATCTTGCACCACCCAAGAGAATGGACCTCCACCCTTCTCTGCCACGCAGTCTCTCAGGCATTCCTTCTCCTTCCAGGGCTCTCGTGCAACTGGTCCAGAATATCTATGTTGGAACCCTCAAGACTCGCAGTTGTGAACAAGGCTAGACACAGGCCAACACACCTCAGACGTGCAGGCCTCAAGTCATGGTTGGATTACACCAACGACCACTACAACCAATAATACCATGGCTATTATTCAACAATTCATTTCCCTTTCACCAGCGAAGATGTCAACGAGGAAGGATGAGTGGGTGACATAAATGAATGGAGTGAGATCTCCATGAAACATGTGAACAGAGAAATGGAGTGTATGTGTGAATGAATGAATGAATGAGTGAACGAGTGAGGTGACCAGCAGCAACGCCAGACGAGAATGAGAGTGAGATAAGAAAAAAATACCAACCCCCCAATCATACCATGGACAGGTTCAAGTAATTCATGGGGGTCAAGAACCTCTTGGCCTTCCCCCAAGATCTCACGTAAATGATTCCACCCCCCCCCCCCCCCCCGCCATTACACAAAATGGGTAATATAAAATAAATAGGCACTTAACCCCTCAAGCCCCCTCTCTTGTGGAATCATACCCCCCTATAACTCTAGTCCTTGTTCGTCTAGTAGCCAACAATGTGTTTATTATTAATAATGATAAAAAAATTACATTTCTTAGGCACACTAGCCTCTTTTAATTGTTTGGTCACTTTGGCCTCTCCACATTGTAACAATACATTATTGAAAATGGAGGTTCAAAACCCAGGGTGTTACATCCGCTCCGCCTTATTTTGGCACTGTCCTCAGTGCATATACAAAATAGAGATCAAAATCTAAAAATTTATTCAAAAAGTTGTGGGTACTCTACCTACATGGAATCTTCATTCTCCCAAGTAGCATCTTTAGGACCATAGCAGGTCGACTGAACTTTTACCATCTCTATAACTCAATTCCGGAGCATTTTGACCTTTCTGTCCAATACCCACACTGGATGAACCTAAAAGTCTCCCTCTTTCTCTACCTGAATTAGAAGCCAATCAATAACATGGTTAGGATCATTTACATATTTATTTAGTAAAGAGACATGAAATACATTATGCACATTCATGGAAGTAGGCAATGCAATCATGTATGCAACTGGCCCTATTTTGTCCAATATTTCAAATGGACCACGGAATCTAGCTGCCATCTTTGTACAACTACCCAATTTCAAGGAGATTTTCTTGGGATTCACTTTAAAAAGTGCATGCTCCCTACTTTAAATTATCTAGCTATCTGGTTCTTATATGCATAAACTTTCTATCTATCCTGAGATGCCTTTAAATTCTACTTGATCTTCACCATCTAGTCTTCCATATCCTTGAGCAACTCTGGCCCAAGTACCACTCTATCTTCTAGGTTGTCCTAGCTCACTGGAGTATTGCATTTCCTACCATACAAGGCTTCAAATGGGATCATTCTCAATGAATCTTGATACCCATTATTATATTAAAAATCAACTAAGTGCAAGTAATATTCCCACTTAGATGGCTTATCCATCACATACATTCTCAGCATATCTTCAATTACTCTGTTGACCCTCTTTGTTTGTCCATCTAATTGAGGATGGTATGTTGTGCTAAATTTTATATTTGTACCAAATCCTTTAAACAATCCCCTCCAGAAATTGGAGGTAAAATTTGTATCTCTATCCAAGACCATTGTCCTAGGTATCCCATGCAACCCAACAATCTCCCTCATGTAAAATTTTTCAATATTAGTCGATGTATGTGTTGTTTATGGGACAAAATGAGCATCCTTTGTTAATTTTTCCACCACCATCATGATTGAATCATGTTGCCTTGTTGTCCTTGGTAATTTAGTTATGAAATCAATGGTTATCACTTCCCATTTCTTCTCTGGAATTGGTAATGGCTGCAGCAAACTCGTTGGGTGCTTATGCTTAGCCTTCACCTTCTGACATTCCATACATTGAGCGATGTAATCAGAAACATCCTTTTTCATTCCTAGACAAAAGAATTAGCTTCTTACTATTGTAATCATTTTCTGGTAACCGGGATGTCCAGCATAAGGAACATCATGCATTTCCTTCAATACCAAATTCCTCAGTTCTCCATAACTAGGAACATAGATTCTATTTTTATGCATGAGTAATCCATCTTCCTTTATCTCGTACTCCTTTATTTTATGTTGTACATCTCCTTGTTGTAATATTTCCTTTACCTGTAGGTAATGCTAGTTTGTAACAAGATCATTTAAAATTGTTCTCTTCAAGTCTAAATGATGCATACTTATGGCATTAGCATGCATTAGATGCACTCTTCTACTAAGTGCATCAACAACTTTATTCTCTTTTCCTTTGATATGCTTGATATCGAGGTCATATTAACTTAAAACTTCCAGCCATCTTGTTTCCTCGAATTCAAGATTGGTTGTTCAAAAAGATACTTCAGGCCAATGTGGTCTGTCCTTAATTCAAATCTCTTCCCCATGAGATAATGCCTCCACATACTCAAGGCGTTGACAATGGAAACAACTTCCAAGTCATGTGTGGCATAGTTCCTCTCATTCTCCTTAAACTTTCTAGACTCGTAACAAATGACATGTCCATTTTGCATGAGGACTCCCCCAAGTCCTTCCTTACATGCATCTGTACATACCACAAAACTTTCATCTGGGTCAGCAATATTTAACACAGGTGCACTAGTAAGTAATTCCTTCAACCAATTAAAATTATTTTCACACTTAGGGGTCCATTCAAATTTAGTTCCCTTCTTTTGCAAAGAAGTGTTGGGATGAGAAATCTTATAGAACCCTACTATGAACCTTCTGTAGTAACCAACTAATCCCATAAAATATTTGACTTTTGACACATTTATGGGTGTTGGACATCCTCTAATGTCTTCAATCTTCTATGGATTTACTGCTATGTCCTGCTCTGAAATAATGTGTCCCAAGTAATGGATCTTCTTTTGATAAAAATAACACTTACTCAATTTGGAATATAATTGATGTTCTCTCGGCACTTGCAATACCAGTATTAAGTGATTTTCATGCTCCTCTTCAGACTTAGAATAGATAAGTATGTCATCCAAGAACACTATGAAAAAATTATCCAAATAATTTATGAATATTCCATTCATTAAGAACATAAAGACAGTTGGTGCATTGGTTATTCCAAATGGTACCACTACAAATTCATAATGCCCATACCTGGTTCTGAAGGTTGTTTTATGAATTTCTTCTTCCTTTATCCTTACCTGATGGTATCTTGACCTCAGGTCAATCTTTGAAAATATCTTTGCTCCTCTTAACTAATCAAAGAGGTCATCAATTATGGGTAGAGGATACTTTTTCTTTATAGTATACTTATTTAGTTGTCGAAAGTCAATACACAACATCAAGGTTCCATCCTTCTTTTTGACAAAGAGTATTGGTGCTCCCCAAGGTGAAACACTTGGACATATGTACCCTTTCTTCAAAAATTCCTCCAGTTGCATTTGTAATTCTTTGAACTCTAGTGTGCTCATTCTGTAAGGTGTTTTTGACATCGGGGAAGCTCCTGGCACTAGATCAATGGAGAAGTCTATCTCCCTTTTTGGTGGTAACCCTGGTATTTCTTGGAATACATCTTCAAATTCATGTAGTACCGAGAAATGTTGAAGGCTTGGCCCCTTTGTATTTTCTGGCTCTTCCACATGAGTTGCATATAATTGACATCCTTTTCTAAAACATCTCTTCATTTGTAAGGCTGAAATCTACCTTATAGAGATGGGTCTTGGAACTCCTTTCACAGTGTTTTTTTTTTCATTTTTCATTAAGACATGTAAATGTCTTGTTGTTGGCCATTGACCAAGTTTTGAGGAACACTTGGTCCTAATTGACCATTTTTGGGACTTCGATAGCCTGTCGAAGACAAAGCACAAAGCGAAGTAGAAATTGTGGAAACTAGGCCCCTTTTGGGTCCTTTTTGGGTTTTTGGGAATATGTAATGGGAAAGGGATGTCGGCCCATGGGTTTACCCATGCTTAGGCCCACTTTTGTAATGTATAAATAGAAGGATAGGAAATGTAAGAAGTAGTAGATGTGATTTCTTAGTGATATTGGTAGTGCATCTATGTGATGTTGAATAAGTGCTCTGTGCGAACTATGTAAGGCTTGCAAGGCTAATGCAAGTTACCATGAGGTTGTTATAGAAAGCTAAGTGTTGTAACACTAGGAAGAAGGATCTAGTGAGCTATGCAGATCTTCTGTCCTATGTGATGAAGTGTTTTGGAGACTTTGTGCTTGTAACATATTGAAGATGATAATAAAGAAGAAGATCTTGTGGATGTAGCCCTAGGGTGGGGGTGAACCACGTAAATCTGTGTATTATGCTTTGTTCTTTGATTCAATGTGTTTATATTTTCTTATGCTATGTGCTTTGATATATCCACTTATGCTCTGTGTTTCTTAGATATATATGATTGTTATATCTAATGTGTATGAGGATGCTTAGTGTTGATCTTCTAGATCTGATCTGGGTTACTATGGTTAAGTGCTGAAATAATGTATATCTGAGAGTACATTGTGAAGCTCTGTGTTGTCTGGGAAGTGTAATAAGGGTTGAATATTGATGAATGATTGATGCTAAGTGCTTTGTAAATGATATAGTCACAGATCTGTATCCCAGTTAAGGTTGCAGAAACTTGAGTCTTGCAACCACCCCTACCTCTACCTCGGGTGAGACTTCATCTGCTTCGTAGGTGTTACCGAAAGAGTCGGTAGTTAGGGATTTGTTGGTGCGCTCTTGAGCGTTGAACCCTAGGTCTTCCCCTGTGCCAACAAATGGTTCTATTGTCGGGACTGAAACTGTGATTGTTGGGAACTGAGGAAAAAGAAACTTTGTGCAAAAGAAAGCTCTGTGTGTAGATCTGTTGCCCTAGTGTGCAACTTTTTACCCGACATGTGAAGCTTTGTGCCAGGAATAAGGTCATATCTGAAGAAAGAAAGATCATATCTAAAGAAAAGAAGTGAGATATGAATGCTCTGTGCACTAAGAAAAATAAAAGTGGAAATTTATGAAGAAAGAGGTCAGATCTGCAAAAAAGAGGTAAGATCTGTAAGCTCTGTGCTCTAATAAAGGTAAGAATAGTTAAAAAAAATTAGATCTAAAAGCTGTGTGCTCTGTAGAAGTAAGATAAGTGAAATTTTTTGTTTCTAGAGCATGAATCTAGGTATGTTTGATAGATTTTGTCCTAGCTTAAAAACTAGGGTATTAATAGATGAAAGAAAGTTTGATATGAATATATCTGATAAGTATAATGATATATTTGTTATACCTATGCACAGAAAGAATGTCTGGACTAACAAATGGATGCAGGATCCTAGAAAGAATTTTTTGCAGGTTACCTATCATGATTCTAGTGCACAGTACAGAAGAGGTTGGGGATCATTTAAAAGAAAGAGAGGGTTAACCCTCTATTATAGTTGAAGAAAACCAGGCCATCTAGCTAAGGAATGCCCTGGTAGAAGACCTAGTTGTCTATGTTGCAAAGCTATGAACCATGAGGTATTAGATTTCCTAGAATGATTGCTAAGCTTTAAAGGATAAATCTGAATCAAGAAGACCATAAGGCAGATCCAGAAAAGGAAGAAACCCAACAAGAATCAGAGAAAGTATTAATACAGGTGAAAGAAACCCTGAAGGAACATAAATATGTCCAATTATCAGAGATATTCAAAGAAAAGGAGCAAGTTGAAGCAAGACTAGGGGACTTCGACATTGACTATATTCTTGATGAAGAAACACAAGTGAACATTATGCCAGAAAGAACTTGGTAAGCTATAGGGAATCCTATCATGATTTCTTCATTGGGAGGAATAGGACTATTCAGAGGAAAATCGATGATGTTATGTGGAAAAATTGCTCAGATACTTATGACAGTTAATGGAACTTTGACAGAAGAAGATTTTGATATTATCAAATTCATTGAGGACATCACCCCATTTACTATGCTACTCGGAAAACCTTGGATTGAAAGAGATCAAGCCAGAAAGAAAGAAGAAGAAGAGGTTTTAGAACAACAGAGACAAAAGTTAAAATATTTCATGACTAAAAGGATTGCACAGTTGATAGAAGAACAAGAGAACCGCTTGAAGTCATCTGACACTAGAAGCCCAGATAGCGAGGCCAAAGCTACACCAAAGGCTGAATTTTCTACCCCAGTCAAAGAAGAAGTGATATGTGTAAACCCTAGGAGAGAATTCCACTAGCACAAAGTGACTATGTCTAAGGAAAATAAGAATCAACATGGAAAGAGAATCACTAAGATGAAGCTCACTGGAAAGAAGGCTAGAAAGCTAAGTAAGAAGAAGGCTAAGATTGAAAAATTACAGAAGATCCCAGAGGGTACCTCATAGCAAGACACTTTGCAGAATTGTAGCTTCGTCGGGATATCCAAATAGCAACATATGCCACTTCGTCGAGGTGAAGTAATATAGTTGTTGGAAGCCATTATAACCATTCAAAAACCTCTTTGAATGGGTCGGAAAGCATTTATTTCTCACCACTAGACCGTTAGACTGCACCATAATGGACAGAACATAAGTTAATGCAGCCTCATACCCATTGCAAGCAGACCATTGCTAAGTTTCCCTACTTAGTCCATCGCGCCACGCATCAAGAACAATTTTTGCTAAGTGAGGATTTGAGCCCAAAATATGAAATTACTTCACCTTGTGATCATTTCCTTGTTCCCATACCATTCACTGTAGTCCCTGAATTTATTTTCACACTCGAGCTAGTTGACCCGATCTTGTATGTCGGACGAGTTCAGCGCTATTGAGAAAGTAGTTGAAAAAGTTTTGATTGACTTAATGACTGAGAGAGTCATGTCGGAGGGAGGATTATCTATAGGAGTCCAAGCATCATCAACGAGAGAACTCCAAACCTCCCCTTCCATTGCTCATGTTGGTCCATCTTGGCCAACCGATGAGAAACATACCAAGCACAGGGATGACATCACAAATTCCAAGCTTATCCCACGAATTCTACCTACTTACTTACCACCTCTAAGTGATTCCATCAACCATGACAGTGTACCTCGAGACTTCGAGTACACTTTGATCATCATGTACCTTCTGAAAGGGGTGCACACAGTTTGTGCTGACAAGGATAAGCTCGCAGCACTGAAATTTAGTGATTTTAACCTTGGAGATCATAAAGTCTATAGTATGTTAGCCCTGCATAAGTACTTAACAGGACCAAAGGAAATAATTCTAAGATTGTCCCACATTCATGGACCCAGAACCTTGCGTAGTCCACACTGGTTAATGTAATGAAGATCCCGCACTTCGGCAGACACCAAGAAGTCAACGCATGTGTCAAGTTGTTGTTTTCCTTCTACCACGGAGGATACTTATGGTTGGATTGTCACATCATTGTGGATCTAACCTTGATCAATCAGACCACATGACTTAGTATGTAGGGCCCTGAACCATAGGATTTTTACCCTGGAAATACCTCAGACCGAGCACTAGCGCAGAAGATAAAAGAAACTTATGGCGATGTTGAGAAAGGCACGTGAGGCTACAAGGTAGCCTCTATCCAAAGTGGAACAGTGCACCTTGCCTGTCAGTTGATCACAGGCAATCTAGTTCACAAGAACATACCAACACAAGTGACTGGATTCGTAGTTGACCTCGCAGGGAAGTGCGTCGAGGGACTACAGATGAACTAGGTGCAGTACCTTGTAAACCAGCTAGAGCTTGATTGCAGAGAAGCATAAGAACAAGGGTATGAGTTCCACTTTAGTTGGTTTCTCATACTAATCGCTTTCATCACCTGGGAGCTACCAGAAGGTGTCATTTTTTCAGATATCAAACCCTTCGAACCACTAGCCATGAAATTTTGTATGTTGTGGTACTATAGCGACATGAACAAGAAGTGGAAGTCCAATGTCGTCTTCCATGCCTATTACAACCAATTGAAGAATGCAATCTAGTCTACATAGTGCCTCACCCCAAACACATTTCATAGGTTTAGACATTGGATAAAATTCAGTGTGGACTGCCACTTCACCTATATCACAACGCGTGTTGATGAACACAAAAAGCAGCTCCAGTCATACTACAATTTGATAGAAGAAGACTTGGAGCAGATTACCAAGGAATGGTCGACAGACCTCCTTGTTGCAGTGGACCCCACAGAAATGTCTAACGTGGATAGCCCTGAAGCTATGTCAGATACACCTGGACCAAGCAAGACTAAGAAGGATGATGAAGTTCAAAATGTCCATAGCACATCCACGAAGACTAATTTTATCTCACCTGCGCAGGGAGGTGATGGTGAAGAACTAGGTGGCACAGAAGTTGAGTAAACCAAAGGCAAGGTTACTCCTCCTAGAGAGGAGGAGGATCCTTCTAATAAAAGGAATATTACCCCACCAAATCCCTCATCCTAAAAGAAAACTAAGGCCACCTGGATTATGTTTAAGAATAGCCTCACACCGGATGACTTTGATTTCTTAGTCGCTGCATTAAATGATGCTTCACTAGAGATCTTAGAAAAGAAAGAAGCAAAGAAGGAGGAGGTATTCAGCCAAATCAAGGGTGAACTTCAGGAAGTGCAGCAGGCACTCCAGTCCAACCAAGTAGTTTCTACTACTCCCTTGACAATCAAAACAACAGGAACAGGTGATGGGCCCACCCAATTACACCAGATCATCGATAAAGTCAAAGCTCGCCTTCGACGAGCTCTAGAAGACACGGCGCAATCCACCTAGGCTTTGACACAAGTAAAAATCACACTTGTAGAACAACAGAGTAAGGAAAAACAAGAAAATATTTCCCTACAAGCGAAGTGGGATGAGGAAAAAGCACAATTACAGCAGAGCAAGGACCAGTTGCTAGCAGAGCAACTTGAAGTACAGGAAAGGGTTCACAAATCACTTCACTTTGTGATGGTCATAGAAGTGAAGATTGAAGAACGTGTCCCATAGTAGGTGGCACAACTTGAATAAGTAAACCAACAAATTCAGCAGTGCATCGCAGATCTGGAACTTCGTACCATGCCCGAGACTCCTCAAGAAGTAAGAGACCTAAGGGAGGCAACTGCCCGCAGCGCAGTTGGCCAATTAAAAACCCTTGCTTTGGAATGCAAGCAATTGAGTGCTAGAAGCACCCAGACTTATGAGAACCTCACAGAGAACCTAGATTTGCATGCATTGGAGGCACATCTCCAAGAAGCAAAGAAGCACACAGAGACGCTACAAGCACAGCTGAAGGCTTTGACCCCAGTCAAAAGAATGAAGATATTTCCAGAACAACGCGCCACCCAAAAATAGGTACACACGCTGCAAAGTAAAGTGATGGAAGTCTCCCAACGACTTCAACCAATCTAGGAAAAGGCATGCCAACTATTCACTGAATTTGAAAGCTAGGAATTCGAACTTGAACAGGTTGTCATCACCGCGGAACAATGCCTGGAAGGTCCAGTAAACAATACAGTGATCTAGGAGTTCACTGAGCAAGAGGTTGTCACACTGCAGCAAGTCAAAGCAGCTCGACCCAAGCTCGAGGCATTCGGGGTGGAATTGATCAGACCAGAGTGAGTCGGGACAAGTCACAGGTGAGTGTTGGGGGCTTGTTGGCCCTTGACCAAGTTTTGAAGAACACTTGGTCATAATTGACCATTTTTGGGACTTCTATAGCCTGTCGAAGACAAAGCACAAAGCGAAGCAGAAATTGCGGAAGCTAGGCCACTTTTGGGTCCTTTTTGGGTTTTGGGGAATATGTAATGGGAAAGGGATGTCGACCCATGGTTTTACCCATGCTTAGGCCCATTTTTGTAATGTATAAATAGAAGGATAGGCAATGTAAGAAGTAGTAGATGTGATTTCTTAGTGCTATTGGTAGTGCATCTATGTGATGTTGAATAATTTCTATGTGCGAACTATGTAAGGCTTGCAAGGCTAAGTGCAAGTTATCGTGAGGTTGCTATAGAAAGCTAAGTGTTGTAACGCAAGGAAGAAGGATATAGAAAGCTGCGTAGATCTTATGTCCTATGTGAAGAAGGGTTTTGAAGGCTTTGTGCTTGTAACATATTGAAGACGATAATAAAGAAGAAGATCTTGTGGACATAGCCCTAGGGTGGGGGTGAACCATGTAAATCTATGTATTATGCTATGTGCTTTGATTCAATGTGTTTATCTTTTCTTATCCTATGTGCTTTGATATATCCACTTATGCTCTGTGCTTCTTAAATATATATGATTATTAGATCTAATGTGTATGAGGGTGCTTAGTGTTGATCTTCTGGATCTAATCTGGGTTACTGTGGTTAAGTGTTGAAATACTGTAGATCTGAGTGTACACTGCGAAGCTCTGTGCTATCTGCGAAGTGTAATAAGGGTTGAATATTGATGAATGGTCGATGCCAAGTGCTATGTAAATGATATAGTCACAGATATTTGTCGCAGCTAAGGTTGCAGACACCTGAGTCTTGCAACCACCCCTACCTCTACCTCAGGTGAGACTTCATCTGCTTCGCAGGTGTTGCCGAAAGGGACAGTAGTTAGGGCTTTGTTGGTGCGCTCTTGAGCGTTAAACCCTGGGTCTACCCTTATGCCAACACTTGCGATGACAATCGAGGACAACGTGATGCTTTTCTAGCCAATCCATTCCAATTAGAATATCATAAGACCCCAATGGTATGATATTTAGATAAGAATTTGTATTCACACCATTAATAATGGAACATCCACTGACCATATCATGGATTCTCCTTTTGGTTTCAGTGGCTAACTGAACCAAACTTGATTTTCCAAGCTTACTTTTCTCCCAATGTAATCTATCCACTATTTTAGGATCAATGTAACAATGACTTGCTCCTAAATCAATTAAAATAGCAACAGGATGATTTATGATCTTACCTTCCACCTCGATCATATTGGACTAGTACTCTGCTTGTCGATCATCTAAAGCTACATAGATTCTTCCCATATCTTCGATTGTTTTAGCCTCTTGAGCTTTGTGCATAGTCTTCACTCTACCTTTTATGTGTGGGAAATCCTTGTACAGGTGATCTTCCTTGCATCCCCAACATTGGATAGGTGGTCTTCCCCTTTTTCCCAAGGAGTATTGTTTCTTGGATTCACCCTTAGAATACTGATATTGATGACTTCTATTAGGCTAATTCCTAATGAAGAGAGGTTTGAATCCTTTCCTCCTCAGATCAAACTTCTCCTTCTTCTTATCCTTCCAAGATTTCTGCAGAGATTCTTGTCCTTGCCCTTGTTCATATAGGTATTTATCCTTCTTGATGACCTCAGTCAAGGTCTTGGTCTTATCATACCTAATATTTTATTTATAAAAGGTTGGAATTCCACTCAAAAACCTTTGTATCTTTACCTTTTCATCATTTATAAACCCAAAATATTTTAACAATCCCATAATTTCTTCTCATATTCTTCCATATTCATGCTTCCCAGCCTGAGTTCAACGAACTTGTGCATTTTCTTTTCATATAAATTCTCTGAGAGGTACTCCTTCTGGAAGTACTTCTTGAATTGCTTCCAAGTGATCCTACTCTCATTAATATGTTTGACTTGCTTCAGTTGATCCCACCACATTGCAGCTTTCCTGTGTAAGTGGTAGGTGGAAATCCTGGCTTCTAGGTTTGATGAATAGTTATGCAATTGAAAATACCTCCTGAGTCCAATAAACCATGCTTCGACATAATCTTCCCTTTATTTTTCACCATCAAAGGAACATGGCTTAAGCTTCCTCATCTATCCTTGCAAACTGTCCACTTCCTATATCCTTCTCTGGTGCCTAATAGGAGACACCTTTGGACAACTTATGGAATCATCTGATGCATAAAACTTTCTTTCTGAGTAAGGAGGTGAGTGGTGTCTATGAGTTTTGTTGGCACTTCTTGAATAACCAGCTCTTCCACGATCCTCTCTTCTTTCATGAAACCTACCTTCTTCCTCTTGTTTTGAGTTTGATCCCTTCTTCATTTGCCTCTGCAACTGATTTAAGCTTTGCAACACTCGATCATTTATCTGAATTTTCTCTCTCATCAGTCTCTCATTGTCTTCTTTGTAGATATGCACTTCTATTTTCAGGCTTCTTATAGTTTCTATTAATGTTTCTTGCTCTCCTCTTCCCTTGCGACCATTGGAATCTATCTCTGCATTACCAACTTTGGTATTCTGGCCTTCGGCCTCTTTATCATGGCTGGAGGCTTCCCTGCCTTCTTCCATTTCTTCAATACGCATTCTAAGCTGACTTGTTTAAACCCCTTAATTCTGCAAAATGTGCAAGCGACCATTTTGTTAGAACTATGCATATGATAAACACAATTTTTCAACAGTGTTATAGGTTCCTTTTTTCTTTTTCTTCTTAGTTCATGCATAATACATATGCATAAATATGCACCATATAACACTTCCATGTTATCCCTTAGTTGATACAAAATTTAGTTATGCACATGCACTCCCTTCAAACCACCTTCCCAGGTGACCATGACTTGAAACCGAGGGCTAAATACTTTCTTATCACTTTTCTATCTTGAAAAAAATAGTTCGGTCACTATCTCTTCTTCCCTCAGATCTCAACTGCATGTGACCACAATGATGACATTATGCTTAGCTGAAAAATCCCTTATCCAGAGCTTCAAGATTTCATAACTTCAGAGGTTCTCACACTGGAACACTCCAAAACACTCGAACGTCGAACTGCAAACTTTTGAACCCTCACTCTTCGGAGAGTTACTACTTCAACGCTCTAGAGCTTCGGGACTTTGGAGAACTTCTCAGCATAACACAACACATTCTCAAATGTCAAACTTTCGAACAGGTGTTCTTCGAAGCCTCAGGACTCTAGTACTTTGAAACTTCGGGCTTTGGGAGATTCGCTAATTTAATAACTTATTTCTTCCTAAGGTCGAACTGGCGAACTTCAAGAGAGGCTCTCTGGATCTTCACGCTTTGGAGGTTTTTACAACTTCGCACCTGAAAACTCCTTAACGTCAAAATTTGAAATTGTCGGGGTCTTCTTAGCACTATGCACCAGGGGTGTTACGTGTCAAAATATGGATATGTCACGTGGCCCAATCAACGAGTGACACGTGTCAAGTTCCAACTGGCACATAAGGTTTGTAAAAGGCATGAATCAAGTTGACATGTGGCACACATAACTGGATCCATGTCACCCTAGGTGATGTCATCATGCCACGTCACTCTGGTGCTCTAGGACTTCGGTAATCCGGGCTTTGGAGGATTTTACTGCACAACACTTCACTTCCTCCAAACCCTGAACTGGAAAACACCCGAAGGTTTCAACAATCAACGGTCCACACTCTTGGCTGAGATCCATGGTCGGTAAGAGATTCGAGACTCCAGGATTCGAAGGTTTCCACAACCCAACACAATAGTTTCCTCAAATGTTGAAGTGTCTAACTCCTTGAACCACTGCTCTCTGGAGATTTACTACTTCAACGCTCTGGAGCTTTGGGCTTAAGAAGACTTCACACTATAACACTTCAAAACACTTGAACGTTGAATCCTCTAACTAACCAATCTGTTGACGCATGTCTCCCTTATCGGATGGTCCGTATCAACTCCAAACTTCAGGCTTCAAAATATTTCACACTATAACACTTCAAAACACCTGAATGTTGAATCCTTGAACTAACGAATCTGTCGATGCGTGTCTCCTTTATCGGATGGTTTGTATCAACTCTGGACTTTGAGCTTCGAAATATTTCACACCATAACACTTCAAAACACCCAAACATCGAATCCTCAAACTAACCAATTTGTCGACGCCTATCAACCTTTTGATGAACGGTCAATGTGAACTCTGGGCTTCAGGACTTTGGGTTTTTGTGCTTCATCACACTCCATACTCCTAAATACTTGCTAGATATAACGGTCCCTAACACTATTGAAATCTAATGCTCCATCTAATAGTCGACGAGACTTCAGGACTCTGACCCTTCTTAACTTCTGGTTTTTCCTTCATCGAACAACTCCTACTCACCATCCCTCTGATCCAACAATCTAGGTCTCTCTTGATCCCATAGTGGCGATCACTCCGGAATTCATAAGGGATGGTCATGATCCCATGATCCCTTACAAAGGATCTACGACGCTCTGTCTTCCATGTGGAATCTTCAACGTCATTCCTCCTGATATTTTTGACTTCATGGTCATAAATCGATCTCAATCACGAGACTCTAACCAACAGATTCGGCCCATACCAACCTGGTGTTTCAACCAGAATCTCTAATACGAATATGTAACATACCCTGCCACCCACAGGTCAGGGTATGCTACCTTCAAGCGCACCCTTGGACTTCTTTCTCTTACCAATACCTTTTTAAATTAAGAAGGACACATAAAAGAAAAGGTATGACGACATGCAAAACAATAACCAACAAGCATGCATAATCTAAAGATTCAATTAAGCGATAAATAAATACACAGCAGAATACATTCATATACAAATAAATAATAACATAACAGAGATCACTTATCTTTATAAAAGAGGACACCAATTGGTTGCAGACCAAGGACGTTCCACCCAATCGTATACACTACTGCTCCAAATATCAACAGCAGTGTCACCCCCAAGCCAGGGCTATGAATCAACAAGGACAGATCCAGAGTGTTACTTGGTTTCCCAATCCAGTCAGCACTCAAGCTCTCACAGGCTTTCCCAGCATTCACAACAATCCAAGTACCCAACTCTCTTCTACCCAGCTTGCACCACCCAAGAGAATATATCTCCACCCTTCTTTTCCATGTAGTCCTTCTCCTTCCAGGGATCCCGCACAACTAGTCCAGAATCTACATGCTAGAACCCTCAGGACTCGCAATTGTGAACAAGGTTGGACACAGGCCAATGCACCTCAGATGTGTAGGCCTCAAGTCATGTTTGTATTACACCAACGACCACTACATCCAATAGTAACATGGATATTCTTCGACAATTTGTTTCCCTTTCCCGAGCCAAGATGCGAATGAGGAAGGATGAGTGGGTGACAGAAATGAATGGAGTGAGATCTACAATAAACGTTCGAATCAAGCAATGGAGTGTATGCGTGAATGAATGAATGAATGAGTGAATGAGTGAGGTGAACAACAGCAGCTCTAGATGAGAATGAGAGTGAGAGAATAACACAAAACCAACCCCCCAATCATACCATGGACAAGTTCAAGTAATTCGTGGGGGTAAAGAACCTCTTAGCCTTCCCCTAAGATCTCACGTAACTGATCCCCCCCCCATTACAAAAAATGGGTAATATAAATAAATAATAACTTATCCCCTCAAGCCCCCTCTCTTGTGGAATCATATCCCCCTATAACTCTAGTCCTTGTCCGTCTAGAAACCATCGATGTGTTTATTAATAATAATGATCAAAACATTACATTTCTTAGGCACACTAGCCTCTTTTAATTATTTAGGCACTCTGGCCTCTCCGCATTGTAAAAATACATTATTTAAAATGGGGGTTCAAAACCTGAGGTGTTACACACCACCTCAACATCACCAATCTGAGTGAGATATGTCAAGTTCTCACGAACCCCTATTGTTGTATCATTTTCGCCACTTGAATGAGCAAAAGAGGGACACTTGCAAGTCTACTTGGGTCTCCTAGAAAGGATAGAGGTTAGTGTATGAAACAAATGACTCAATCACATGAAATAAACAAACAACTAAGCTAACAACAGCTAAAGAAATAACTAAAGAAAGAAAACTAAAATGAATGAGGAAACTTGAACCAA
Organism: Picea glauca; assembly: GCA_000966675.3. Classification (NCBI taxonomy): domain Eukaryota; kingdom Viridiplantae; phylum Streptophyta; class Pinopsida; order Pinales; family Pinaceae; genus Picea; species Picea glauca. The sequence continues at coordinate 631,738 of JZKD02S2387476.1, read as the reverse complement.
AAATCAATCAAAATACCAATAATCATGCCACCAATGGATAAATTGTATTAGTGGGAAAAAACCAAATAAAAAGGGGGACTTATGGATCCCCTCTTCCTCCAAGGGAGGGCTCTTGAGTCCCCTATGTGATATCTCTTCTTACAAATGGAAAACTAGAAAGGAAATGGTGAAGAAATACAAGCTTATTCCCTCAAGAGGTGAGGTGAATAGCTTAATGAGATGTTGCTAGCATGCTCCTTAAAAAAAAGAGGTTTCTTGAAGGAGAATATAGGCATCATAACAATACAATGAGATTATTAAATTCATAGTGCACCCATAGCCTCTTTTTATATCAAATATTTGAGGTGTTATCCAACCGGTCTTTGGTGTGAACAAGGGGCCCTTTAGGGCACCCTTGGGTCCTTGACCAACCCCCCATGTGGATTCATCTCGGATTTGAGGGTCAAATCGAATTGGAAGTTGAACAAGAAGTGGGTGAGGGGCCGACAAGAACCATAAATGCGTTGTTCAAAGGAGTGCATGGATTTTATCATACGCATTCGTTCATCGGGTGCATGTGCTCTATTTTGGCTTCTTTGGTCTGTGCACATGCATGCGCTTCCTGAAATGTTTCTGCACATGTCAATTTTATAACCAGTTGTATAGTTTGTGCCTTTTGGAAATGATTTTTTGGGGTTGCAGGTGAACTAATAGGTGTTTGGAGATGTTGGATTCCTGTAACCATTTGCAGATGAACCTTCAGTGATAACAAATGCCCCCTGATGTGTGAGGATAGAAGAATATGTATAGCCGAAATACATCAATGTTTCTTCTACTGAGAGTACCATTGTAAGAAAGAGTGTTGACAGGAATTGTAAGAGTGACCCGTCAGAGGGAGAGGAGAAAATGTGGGACCGAACCTTTCTATAGGTATGAAAATAAAGTTTGTATACAAACGAGACAGGCATGCCCCATGCTCGTGTCATGTAACCCAAATATGTAAGACAATAAATGAAGTTGTATGTTGATGTATATAACTATAGTGCCCTCCGAGGTGGTTTGATAATGGAAGATGATAATTATGATGGTGAACATACTCTCAAAAGAGGCGATGATATATGTAAGAAGTGTCGATGACTCGTAGGCATTGGTGGCCCTGCAAATTAAGAGGTCTTCAGCTAGTATAAAACAACTACAATAGTCGCAAAGTAAGACCCATCGTAACATGAGATTGTGTTGAAGTCGAATGTTAAGGGGGTCAACGATAGTAGAGAGTAATGATGGTTCTCTCTATGTCATCTAAGGCTCCTCATTGTAAAGGTAATGAGAGTCAAGATATTGTCGCCCTTCTGGAAATTGTGTTGATGTCGACAGAAAGGGAAACGTGACTCCAAGAAGAAAAAGGGCTTCATGAAATCCACTGGATAAGATCAGGAACTGATGAGGAACATGGATGAAGTCAAGATGTGGTGAGACTCAAGGCTACCCTTGGTTGGGGATATATGTGAAGTATGAGTGGCAGCAACCATGAAACTGGATCTAGTGTCAGGGGGACGACTAGACGTGGGTTAAATTGTGCCAGAGGTGTGACAAAGTGGACAAGCTTAGAGATCATAAGTACATGGATTGTGGGACACTCTGGGTTTATGAACGATGCCAACAAGAGTATAAGGCAATGAGTGCCCCAACCAAGGGCGACATGGGTTGTTTTTCCAGGAAAAAGAAGGTCGTCAAGGGCAATAGAAAATCTATGTAAATGTTGAAAACAAAGGATTTTTACAATTACCAAATGAATAACGAATAATTTGGGATGAGTGTACAGATACATAAACGGGTGCCCCAGTGCAAGATGGCTTGGCCTGTGAGGGTGCAAGTTGTGTGGAGAACTGGTGGAGGGTGGGGGGCCCATGGGTAGGTTTCTGTATGAGGTAAATGAATGGAGGGAAATTTGCAGATGGGAAAACTGATTTTGGATGAAATGGAGGGTTAATGATACTGTGGAGGTGCAGTCAAAAGAGAACCGTGAGGAGATATCCTGGGAGTCCATTGGGAAAGCTAGCATAATGAGGAGAAGAAGTATGTGACTGATTCTTGAACATGCGTAAGATTATCAAGACTCCCATCCCTAGGGGGTGAAAGCAGCATGAGTGACAAAGTGCCAATGGGGACTATGAATGGGACAACTCATGTAGGGGAGAGTGCTACCAGGTGACAGTACTTGAAATGTAGTGGAGGTGAGAGTAATGCATATCCAGATGTGAGGACCCTACAGGAAAATGTCAGAGCGTGTGACTGGGAGATGCAATTGATATTCAGAGGGAATGATTACATGCCAGTCTCGATCATATACCTGAAGGGGATGCATTTTTTTGTGATGACCAAGTACCTACACACATGAAAACCAAATACCCGACATGAACAATATCTGAAGATAAAGAACATATAGCAACTATTTGATAATTTTGAACATGAGCATCCGTACCTGGGTGTGATATGAAAAAAAATGCTCCCCTAGGGCCGAGGATGGATGGTGACCTAGGGAATGTGACTGTGTATGTGGAAGGATCCTGATCCCATGGCTGAGGATGGATCAAAAAATGGATGCTCTGATCTCCTGTAATTGAGCATGGAAGTTTGGCAAAAGGGACTATATATAGTTGTGGGGACCACAATGCCACCTCATTTGTACCTACTACCATAGTGAGTTGACGAGAGGTTTTTCGAGGAGATTTGGATATTACAGGAGTTCGAGCCAGCCGATCTAGGATTTGTGGGATCCAGGTTAGTGGTCTCATCCTACTTCATAGTAGTTAGGATTTCTTTTCAGGGCAGGTTCGTACGGATGGCCGTACTATGGGTTTATGTAAGGGTGGGCCCCCAAGTCCGCGGGTGATCAAAGGATTCCCATGTTGAGGTGCACGGCTATGTTGAAGACAACCAAGCATGGGGGCGCGTGAGTGAGTAAAATAGGTTCACATTGGATGTGTGCATGTTCGTAGTACAGTTGTGCACTATGCGCATTTGTTTCTCAGACAGTTGCACAGCTTTGTAGCGAACAGGTGCGCATGAATGCGCGTCTATGGGTGCAATAGATGCACATTGATGTGCATTTGTTTCTTCGACAGCTACACATTTATGTGCAATTGTGCAAAGAACAGGTGCACATATGTGCATGCCTGTGGAGGGTGATAGCCGCACACATGAGGTAAAGCTCGGGGGTTTTGAAAAAAATTGTAGTTTTGGAAGTTTTTGTTTATGAATAGTGAGGGATGATCAAGTGGTGTTTGTGTGAATGCAGGTGATCAGTTCAGGATGATATTCCACTGGAGGGAGAGGGACTGGGAGTGCCTGAGGGAGGCGGTGAGAGATGAGTTGGGTGTTTGGGGACCTTTGGAAGCTTGTGGGCTGCTAAAGTTCTTCGACTGCCCATTTATACGGGCACAGGAGTACCTGCTGCAATATCTGATTTCTATGTGGAGCACTGAGATGCAGTGCTTCATTGTGCAGGGGGAGCAGCTAACATTCTCTGCGATGGAGGATGTCTATTTCTTGACCGGGCTCCCTTTTCGAGGGAGGGTCCTACATGTTGATCCCCAGTTACCAGGGGATGTGCATTTGGAAGACTTGGCACAGAGGTACTGTTTGGGGCCAAACTTTATGTCAGTTTTGGTCGTTCGGATTAAGGCGATGGATGCACTCATGCATCGTTGCATCGCAACGATGATTGTGAGGATCTACGAATCCTTAGCTACTCAATTGATTGGTGGTGGTAAGTTGAGGATTATGCAGAGAGCATTGGGTGGAGAACATTTTTCCTGGGGCTTGATGTTGCATGCCAAGATGATGGGATAGCTTAATCAATGTCAGACAGCGGACTCTGGTGAGTTTTCCTTTGGGTCAATCTTGGTAGCATGGTTTTTGTAGAGGGTGCCCATGTTGTGCTCTAAAGTGTTGTTGCCGATAGATGATGCACAAGAGCCACGACTAATGCAGTGGGCATCGATTTTGGTACTTCATGGAGGTGGGGAGGGTGGCCATTATTTTACGGCTGATATGGTGTGTGTGTGATGACATATGCCATGACAGATTATACTGCAATTCCCATATGGTGGGATGGACTTCCGGCATGACCCGGATATGGTCTTACCTCCTGGACAATATTGGGACCGTAGAGTTATGTTGGTGTACTTGATGTTTTGTGATTTTGATAGTATAGAATATGTTTTATGTATGGATGGATGTTGATGCTATATTTGTTTGTGTGTTTGCAGATGTGGAGCCGCGAGGCCGCGAGGTGGAGTTGGTTGGGGGGTCGTCTCGCCAGGGGTCGGTGAGACCATCGCGAGTAGAGCCGAGGGTTGGAGAGCAATGTCGAAGGGATGAGGTTGGTGTGAGGCCAGCAGATGATGCGAGAGCTTGTAGGAGACGCATATTTGATGAACCCAGTGCAGGGCCATCACAGGCGCCTCAGGAGATGCTGGCAGGGATTTAGAGGATTTCCATCATTGGTTGGAGATAGTATTACAGGGCGTACCTGAGGGTATGTGGTCCCACATATAGAACAAGAGAGTCCTGAAGCAGTGTGTAGGTGGCCTTGCTAATTTGCATACTATGATTCGCAGAGCGGCTGTAGTGGGGGCAGTGATGACTGAACAACTTTCCCTTGGACTAGGAGGACCCCAAGCTGGGGGGGAACCTCCTACAGAGAGAGGACCTGGTGGTGGTGCTCTGGAGGCACCATGAGTGCTAGGTTGTACTATTTTTTTGTTTATATAGGCCTGTGGGCCCATTTTGTATAGGGTGGTGTGACACCTATTTTGTACCTATAGGGATGAGGGGGTAACCTGCCTATAGGCGATGTACATTCTGTACCATTTTGTAAACATTGATGATACATTGATCGTTATATATATATATATATATATATATATATATATATATATATATATATATATATATATATATATATA
>JZKD02S2387476.1:591464-626260 GCA_000966675.3 Picea glauca | reverse complement strand
TGTTTATGATCTCTGTGATGTTCACATATGATGATATATTTTTGATGCTTTTTATGATGTCTAATCTATATGTTGTGATAGACTTTTGATGATTTATGTATGTGTGATAATGTCTTGATGTGATATATTCCAGTCTAACACTAGGTTATCCATATTATCTGCTATTTGATTGAATTGTCGTGGAATATGTGTAAATGTAATTGAATCAAAATGTTAAGATAAGAGTCTAACCTGCAGGTATTTGCAGAAAAGGAAAGGATCGCGGACACGGTACACATTGTTGAGTTGTAGGATGACAAGCTGGGAATCTAATAAGACGCTAAGGTGATGGATGTGGCGGTGATTGGCCTTGGCGAGGAGGCCAATGAAAGCTATGTATTCTACTTGGTTGTTGGTTTTTGAGCCCAAACATATGCCATTGGAGTGGACCAGTTCATGTGAGGGGGTATAGAGGGCCCAAGCGGCCCAAGCGAGATTCTGTGTCCAGCAGCTAGCTCCATCAGCATAACCAATGTGGTAGGCCGATGGAGGATACATCTATCAATAACACAAATGGTATATCATACGTAAGGCATGGAGGAAAAAATAAGGCTAAAAACTCTACAAATGTGTACGAAAAAGAAAAATCCTGGTGTAGAATGACTACTCTCAGGCGTAAAATTTATTTCAGTACAACCCTTTGAAGGGTTCTTTGAGAGGATATCCTTCTGGATATGGAATAGGGGGAATCAATTGCCTCACAGAAAATGAGGTGGTTGGTGGATTTTGAATAAGGGTCATTTTATGATGCTTGAATTCAATGATCATAGGAAACCGGTACGTGAAATGATCAAGTAATTCACAAAGAGAAAGGGATCTTGCTGAGATTTTTGGCGTATTGTCATTAGTTTCTATCGAAACTGAGGTAGCGTGGGGAAATGATGAGTGTAGTGGCCATACTCTGAACATATGGCACATGCAAATTTGGTTTACAACCCTTTGTTGCCTGTATCAGGGGACGTTGTGGTAGTACTAGGTGTGCTTAGTGAAGCTACGAGCGATGTGGTTGCTCCAAGGAGTTGGATCAGATTATGTAACTCAGGGAGGGAAGGACATAAATTTGTGGGGTGTCCTTCTCTCTCGCATAGTGCACAAGGAGGTTGAACTCGGGGAGGAAGTGGAGTGGTGGGCTCCTTATTTCATTTTCCCCCAGTTGTCGCAGTGGTGCTGGCAAGTGGGGGTGAAGGTGGTGCAGTTGGAGTTAGTATTGGAATCTGCATCGGGATTCCCTTTGTTTGGGGAAGGAGGGATGGTTGAGGAACCATCGCGGGTGCATGTAGATACCATACCAGAATGGCGAGAACCATGTTGGGAAGGGTAAGCATTGAGACTACCTAAAAATCTTGTACGCCCAGTGGGGGGTAGAATAAGAGGATTTGAGTGATGGCTTGGGGGATTGTCTCCCAAACTAGGATTTTCCCTTGGGGAAGGTTGAAATCAGGGGTAAGTGGTGTCATAGGGTTCTCTGGTAATTCTTGAGGTATCATTTCTTCAGCTAGTGGGAAATCGATGGGTGTAGAAGCCTATGTGGGAGGAATGGTATCTCTAGTTTCATTTCGATTAGAAGATACAACACACACTTGTGTCGAGGGGTGTATGAGCGGTGGTGCTCCATGGTATGTCCCCAACAAGGATGGGTCCTTGAAAATTATGGGGGCCATCTCTATGAGTGGGTAGGAATCAAAATTAGTGTGGACAAGAGGTAGGATGTTATTGATGTTGGAGGAATGGTTAGGCTCATAATGTGAAATTTGTTCGATGGTGATGATATTCCCGTTGTGGGGGGACATCATCGTTGGAAACACAGAAGAGGCCACAACCTTCATAACATACATGTAGCTACGTCCAAATAAGATGTTGTAATCGAGTGGAGCGTGGATAACCTCAATGTCAAAAAGAATGGTTGTGCCCCCAAGTTCAACAGGGAAATTTTGAAAGATCCCTTCAGGAGAGGATGGTCGTCCATCATAAGCTCTCAAAGTGATGGCAGATGGTATTAGCTTAGCGGAGCCAATTTTATGCCATACATTTTTTGACATGATGCATGTAGATGCACCTTCATCAATGATACATCCATGAACTGTGATGTTCCTAATTTTGATTGGTATATGGAAAGCTACCAAAGTGGGGAGACGGGGTTCCCCACAATCTAGATCCAATGTGATGAATCTAGTATCAGTAGGGTCCACTACCCCCAAGGCGGAAAGAAATGATTTACATTGAGTGGGGAAGGTTTGGAGGACCTTCAAGACTGACATGGTTGTAGGAGATTGTGCCAAGTCATCGACCAGACTATAACTGTGTGTCACCCTAGCCTGAGGGTTGTTGACATTTTTTCGTAATGGGATGCGAGAAATATGAATGGGTGGTTCAGTGTTAGGGAATGGAATCACCAAAGGTTGTCCAGTTGTAACTAGAGCTACTTCCAAAGTGGTGGGAATAGATTCATGGGGTGTGTTGTATTGACTACTGCACGTGTGTAGAAGAATTTCATCTTCGCTAGTGAGGAAGATAGTGTGATCCGCCAGATTCCCCAGATTTTGTTAATGTCCCATATGTGGTGGGGAAGGATGCATCTCCTACTGGGTATTCATCACAACTTGGTGTGGAATAGGGTTTTTCAACACAGTCGGGGGTGGTTGTTGCAAATACTATTGTGGGGCCTACTGAGGGGCAGGCAGCATTGGACGACGTGGTGCATTCATGGAATATTTCATTCATTTGAAGTCGGATATTTGGGGGAAATGGTGAGTATAATGACCATGTTCATTGCAAAGGGCACAAGGAAATTTGTCTGGAGGTTGTTGTTGTTATTCCTTCCTTGGCGTTTGTTATTATTGCCCCCTTGGGGGTTTTAGTTCCCCTAATTTTGGTTGCCCCCAACAAGTTGGTTCTATTGGGGGTTGTTTCCCCCTGGTCTTGGGTTATTGTTGTTTTATTTTTTCCATTCTTTTTGGCATTATTCGGCTGATGGGATGGATTTTCTGTATTCAGTTGTTCAAAATTTTGAAATTTCTGAATGGGAAAGGGTTGAACAAAGTTAACCCCAACATGTGGTTGTCCTTGTGGACGAGAAATGGGTTGTGGAGGACTAGGAAATGGAAAGTGAGGATTATTTTGTGGTAATGACCCATAGGGTGCATAGGAAGGCGTGGTGCTTTCATTAGTGCTCAGGGTGTAAGCTGAGGTAGAGGGAGTACCAAAACTTGGTTGAACAGTCAGGCGCATCATGGGTGTCGATGAGGGTCCACTCATGGGTGGAGGGAGGACAGCATGGTATGGTTGATGATAAGGGGGGGAAGGGTAATAAAGGGGTCCTCCATACATCAGTGGATATTGGGGTGTACCGTACATAGGTGGTGGTTGGATGTACAGGTTGTGTTGTGTTGTGGTACCAATCAATCCATCCGCTAAGTGAGACATCCCAGGTTTTTCCTAGCTGAATGGTATGGGTCTTGGGGCATCAGGTAGTATTGTGTATAATTATCATGACTGAGCATAAATGAGGTCATATTGTTGGGCCTTGATGATGGTTGCCTCTTTATTTTGGGGGAAGGTGGATGCCACATCTTTGGCAAGGAGAGGGACGAGAGATCTGAGAAACCAATCGAGGCATTGTTCTTTGGTGGTTTCTTCTTTTCATAAACTGTGTTGCCAACGCCATTCATGAATGTGGTTGATGATATGTGAGGCTAAGGTTTGTTTAAACTCAGAGAGCAGTTCTAGACCATTGTCATGGTGAACTGGTAATTGAAAGAAGATCAAAAATGTTTTGTCCAATGATTCAAAAGTCACATGGGACCCTGATTTTTTGTCCACATACCACTTGGCTGAGGGACCTATGAGTGTGTGTTGAAATAAACTTAATTGGACAGAGTCATCCATGATGTTGTTTGAAAAGCACCATAAGTGGAAGGTCATGATATGGTTGGCGGGATCTTCTCCCGTCTTTCCTTCAAACTTGGGAATGTCCAAAGGTAGTTTTGTAGGCATCACAGGTCATGTGGGGTCATGCAATATAGGATCATTCGTGAGCTTACTTGGATCCGGTATGTTGAGGGAGGAAAAATATGGCATGTGGAGTGGCATTGGAGGATTAGTTCCAGCCATGGTGTGAGAAGTTAGTGGACTTGACCCTTTAGGAGGGTTTGGTGGGGGTGTACTTCTCCCTTGGGAAGAAGTGTACCCTCTGCCTCCTTTTGAAGGAGAGCTAGTGGATGGATTACCTTGGGAAGTCGACCCAAGTAAAGTGGAACCAAGCAAAGTTGATCCCAAAATGGTAGCACTCACAGGGGTGTGATATGGTTGGGCCGATGAGTTGGCGAAACTAGGAAATCCTCCTAGGATAGGAGGGATATTTTGCAAGCATATGGAATGACGGGGATTCTGTGTGAGAAAGTGATAAAATGTGTCAAATTTTTAATAACTTAGGTGTCACCTTGCAACATGTGGACTTCTTGTGGTCCTTACAATTCTTGATTACCTATCTTACTAGATTCCATTGGTACAACCTTGCAGAATTTTAAATTCCCTAAAGAACTAGCATGTGGACATGTGGGTCCTTACCAATCCTTTAAACTCCCTAATGTGATTTAATCTAAGAAAGCTTCAAAAAACTATCCTAGATTGCAAGCATGTGGGAAAGTATGGGCCCGTTACAATAATCTGTAAACTCCCCTAGTGATGTAAACTAAGAAAGTAGCTTCAAAAACTATCCTAATCTTTGCAACATGTGGGGATGTATGGGCCCTTACAAATTTAAGATATTTTGAAAAGAAAATAAGAGGATCCCTAGGGGGGCTTTGTCCTCTCCTAAAGATTTTGTTTTAAGGGAGATGAAATATTCCCTCAATCTTTTTTCTGATTCTCAAGATCGCTCTATGGTGCGAGAGAAGAGCATACTCAATGATTGAAGTTTGATTTCTGGTCCCAATGAAAATGTTTATATATGTGATAGTAAATGATCTTGACTTAAATTTTACAATAAAAACAAGCCATCCATGTGGCAACTCAAAGAAAAATAGGAGAAATATGGTTCTTTTTAACCCCCTAAGTGCCTATGTTTTGACTAACCCTTCATGTGGTAAAGGAATCTAAGTGTGGTGCATTTACAAATTGCATCAAAGAAAGATTTTGAAGGCTAGGGGCCTTCAAAACATCACAAAAAGCTCTTACAATGTTGGAATTATGGATAGATGTGTGGGTCATAGTTTAGACAGAGGCGCATGTGGTGCCAACGTGTGGAGAACCAAGGACCTATTGAGACACTGTGCACAGAATGTGTTGAGAAACACAGTGTTATTGGTGCACAATGCTCGGAAGATGCGCCTATGGGCTGGAAAACCCACGCACATTATGATACACGTCTGGGAGGAAAATTTTAGGTGGAATTCTCCTCTTCCAACTCCAAATTTAGCGCTTTGTGGGTGGGGCTAGGACGGTTATGATCCCTGCAAGGAAAATGAGTCAAAAAGAAGTGCTCAAACAACCTAAATAGGGAGGAAATTGATACCTTATCCCCAGTATGGTTGCCAATATGTTGTATCTTTTTTTCCACTTGAATGAGCAAAAGAGGGACACTTGCAAGTCTAGTTGGGCCTGCTAGACAGGACAGAGGTTAGTGTATGAATCAAATGACTCAATCACATGAAATAAATAAAAAACTAAGCTAACAACAACTAAAGAAAGAACTAAAGAAATAAAACTAAAATGCATGAGGAAACTTGAACCAAAAATCAATCAAAAGACCAATAATCATGCCACCAATGGATAAATTGTATTAGTGGGCAAACACCAAAGAAAAAGGGGGACTTATGGATTCCCTCTTCTCTAAGGGAGGGTTCTTGAGACCCCTATGTGAGATCTCTTCTTATAAATGGAAAACTAGAAAAGAAATGGTGAAGAAATCCAAGCTTATTCCCTCAAGAGGTGAGGTGAATAGATTAATGAGATGTTGCTAGTATGCTCCTTGAAGAAAAGAGGTTTCTTGAAGGAGAATAGAGGTAGCATAACAATACAATGAGATTCTTGAATTCATAGTGCACTCATGGCCCCTTTTTATATCAAATATTTGAGGCACTATCCAACCAGTCTTTAGTGTGAACAAGGGGCCCTTTAGGGCACCCTTGGGTCTTTGACCATCCCCCCATGAAAATTCATCTCGGATTTGAGGGTCAAATAGAATTGGGAATTGAACCAGAAGTGGGTGAGGGGCCGACAAGAACCATAAATGCGTCATTCACAGGAGTGCATGGCTTTTATCATACACAGTCGTGCATCGGGGGCATGTGCGCTCTTTTGGCTTCTTTGGCCTACTCACATGTGTGTGCTTCCTATAGTGTTTTTGCACATGTCAATTTTATAACCAGTTGTATAGTTTGTGCCTTTTGGAAATGATTTTTTGGGGCTGCAAGTGAACTAATAGGTGTTTGGAGATGTTGGTTTCCTGTAACCATTTGCAAATGAAATTTTAGTGATAACACTTGTCATATGGCGGGAGGCCCCACTATCAATATACCACATATCAGAATGAGTGGTCCTCGTGGAAAGACACGCAACTAAGGAAAACTCCTTATCAAACTTGGCGAAGAACTCCTCCACCATTGTTGAAGTTGTTGTCTACTACTTCTTCTTGTTCAGACACTGACCTGCATAGTGCCCAAACTTGTGGCATGCAAAGCACTTGACTTTGTTCATGTCCTTCTTCCCTTCACACTTCAGTTTGTTTCCTCCTTTAGGACCCCTTTTGAATTTCTTCTTGTTGTTGGCAGCAAGAGACACATTCTCCTCATCATGACCCGTAGATGAATTTCCATGCACACAACCTCTTTGGGTCTCCTCCTGAACAAAGTCATCCCAAAGACATTCCCAATTGGGAAGCTTCTCCCTAGACACAATGCCCTCAACAAAAATAGCCCATTGTTTGGAAACTACATTCAATGTTGTCCTCATGAGCTCATTGTCAACTATGGACTCCCCCACAGCTCCAAGCTCATGTCTCACCTGTGTCAACCTGGTAAAATATGTGACCACATTTTTAGCCTAGGTCATTTTAATGGTTTTCATTTGTAATATGGTACAACTTCATCAAAGAATTCCACATCTCATAGGCATTTGTCTTCCCCGTCAAATGAGGAATCAAATGGTCCTTGATGGCATCAAGAATAATACTCTTAGCCTTGATACTCTTCTTAGTGTATGGTGAAAGAAGTGTAGCATCAGTAGGCACAACCATAGGATGTGTTGTTGAGTTATCAGCTATATCCCACAACTCATTTTCTTGCAACAACAAGATCATCCTCTCTTTCCAAGCACCAAAGTTTGTTGCCCCATCAATTTTGTCCTCAACCCTCAAACCTATAGCCATTGACCCTTTTCTGCTGAAAATAAAAAATTTAAAATTCTAACCGGTGAAGTGATTGTTGTCCAACTTTTATGACTTGTTGATATATCTATGCTTCTCTTTAACTCAGTTTTGATACCATGTGAAATTTCAGACCCCACCCAGTTTCAAGTCTCATTGATTTTTCAGCCAATGTTTAATGCCTAAACCCAGTTTTATGACAACCAATTAAACTTAGCATAAAATAATATTTTCAAAGTTGAAACAGGAGGATTTTGAACATCTTTTAACACAAAAATAAAAACATATCAATAGCATATAACTCAGAAAATTATAACACGGTGATTTTTGGTTTGACAACGACCTTGGAAAAACCCACAAGGGGAAAACCAGTGAGAGAGGGAGTTTTTATTATTTCAGAGATTTAGAGAAATATTTTACATCATATTCATCTTCAGAAATTTAATGACAAAATTATCTCGAAAATTGTGCCAATTCTTCACAAAAAATCTGAGCCAAACTCCTCAAAATTTGTGCCAAAATTTCCTGCACACATGTACAGGTTTGCTCCTCATTTTTTGTGCCTCTTTATTGTTGTACAAATGCCTTGAAATATGTGCCAATTGTTACAACTCAAATCTTATCATTAAATGTTATACGACTGCCTTGGAAAATGTGCCAAAACCACCCAGAAAATACCACAGAAATTTTCCTCGATTTTTGTGCAAGAAAACTAGTTGTATGGACTGTATGGAATCTGTACAATACAGAATGTTCACCCAGCTATACTTTCCTTCAATTTATGTGCCTATTTTCTACTGTATGGAACCCAAAAATCCATATAGTACAACCTCTTTTCTGAACTGTATTCTACCTCGATTTTGGTGCCAACTTTAATGTTGTACGGCTTGCTAAATCCGTACAGTACGACCATCAATAAATGATGTGCCTTTTACCTCGAAATTCATGGCACCATAACTTTGCAAAAATGGCCTCTTTCCTCAAACTCGAATTTCTGCTATCTTGCTCTCTCAAAAAATGTTTCATCTACCCAAGAATGGGTGTGCCCTCCTACCCTAGTCAAACTCATGAGGGAATCTCAAGAGTCATCTCATCTAACGGTTGAGATTAGATGAGATCAACAGTGGAGATAAAATAAATTTATTCACCCACTTTCCCTAAGTCTCAAAAAGTCACCTTTTAATTTGTCTCTCGCAAATTAAATGACTAGGGTCCACATTAGGCACTTTCTCACCCCTTAGTCTCCTAGGTTATGAGAAAAACTTGCCTAGGTACTTTTTAATTATTTTTAACAAGCCACACCAGTTGAACACTTGGAGAAGTGTAGAATACAGTGGAGGATGACACCACTAGAGGAATGGCCTCATCACTTTATCCATACATTGGAAGGGATCACAGGGAACCAGTAAATAGACCAGGAGATGTGAAGAGGCACTACAAAATGGACAAGATTATAGTAGAATTTTGTAGTAACCTTCTTGTTTGAACATGAGAATCCCAACATTGATTTAGCACTGAAGTTGATACGGGGAGTGATATTTATTTGTGAACCAGAGGTTGCAATCATGACAGGATATCAACAACAAAATAGGCATACAGTTAAATATTTACTCTCATGTTATCATGTCGAAGAGGAAGCACCAGATGAAGATGACCCGCAAAACATACAAATTATAGAAATTGAAGGAGAGAGAGAGGTGGAAAGTCCATCTATGGAGTCAAAAGTATTTTCTCACCAATCAAATTTAAGAAATTCAACATTGGGATGAAACATGATCCTAAAATGGAAAGTATTGGAGACTATTGGGATGAGCAAACATTAGAAAGAATAACAGAGTTACTCCGTGAATATAGTGACATGTTTCCAACAACCTTAACAGAGATGAAAGGCATAGTAGGGGAGTTAGGTGAGATAAAAATACCCCTCAAACCTGAGGCTATACCTGTCAGGTGAAGACCTTACAAAACAAATCCAATGTATAAGTAGAAAGTGAAAGAAGAAATTGAACGAATGTTGGAAGATGGAATCATAGAACCAATAGAGGAATCTGAATGGATCAGTCCTATGGTAGTCCAAGAAAAGAAGCAAGGGGGGATAAGGATTTTGGTAGATCCAAGGAAATGAAATTATGCTTTCTTACATGACCCTTTCCCTACCCCTTTTACAGATGAAGTCTTAGAGAATGTGGGAGGCCAGGAAGCTAATTCATTTACCAATGGATTCTCAGGTTACCATAAGAAAAAAATAGATCCAGAGGACAGGTACAAGAACAATTTTGATACAAAATGGTAATCCTACCAATATACAGTCATGCCCTTTGGACTAAAGAATGCAACAACCATTTTTTCAAAAGTAGTCATAGTTTCTTTCAAGGAATCTATACATTAGTTTCTAGAAGTATATCTAGATGACTGGACTATATATAGTTTGTTAAAATATCATGTAGAAGTGTTAAGAATAATGTTGGAAAGATGCAGGCAATGTTAGATATCATTAAACATGAAGAAATGCATTTTTGGTACACCTTTTGGGATATTGTTGGGATATATAGTGTGTAAACAAGGTTTACTAGTTGACACTACTAATATTGTAGTCATTGTAAATTTACCACCACAAAAATCAGTGCACCAGTTAAGAGAAACATTAAGACATACAAGCTATTACAGGAAGTTTATAAAGGGGTATGCACATATTACTACACCAATGGAAAAATTGTTAAAGAAGGACACTAGATTTCAATGAAATGAGGACCGTAAACAGGGATTGTACACTCTAAAGGGAAAGATGGCGACAACACCTATATTAGTATTTTGAGATTGGGAAAAGACAATCCATGTGCATGTAGATGAATCACCTATAGCACTTGGAGCAATTCTGGTGCAACTAGGAGCATGGAACTTAGACCATCCTATAGCCTTTGCAAGCAGAAAGTTGTCAAAATATTATAAGAATTACAACACCACAGAAAGAAAAGGACTAACCATGGTATATGCACTTCATAAATTCAGGCACTATTTACTTGGTAAACACTTTAAAATGTTCACAAGCCATTATGCCCTCAAATATCTAGTCAACAAGCCAGTGTTGGGGGGAGGATATGTCGATGGTTGTTAAGAATTTGATTTTGAAGTGATATTCAAACCAGGGAAGTTGAATGCAGGACCTAATCACCTGTCAAGGTTAACCAATGGAGAAGAACCTACTAATTTGGAAGACAACTTCCCTAATGCACAATTATTTTCAGTACAGATAGTTGATGAATACTTCACTGAAATTATTGAATACTTAAGTAAATGGGTTGTGCTACAAGAATTTAGCACTGCACTGAAGAAAAAAATGGTAGTCAGAGCTGCAGACTATCAACTCATTGCAGGTCATTTATACAATATGGGTGCAGATAGTATTTTGAAAAGGTGTATATTGGAAAATGAACGGACCATAATTTTGGCAGAAGCTCATGAGGGTATAGGTGGAGGACACTATGTAGGAAAATCCACCATGCAGAAGGTATTATGAACATGATTATGGTGTCCAAAAGTCCACAAATATGCCAAGCAATACTGCCAGAACTGTGATGTCTATCAAAGGATTGGAAAACCCAACAGAAGAGATGATATGCCCCTAAGACCACAAGTAACTCTATAGGTATTTGACAAATGGGAAATAGACTTTTTTGGACCTATTAATCCACCAGCAAAAAGGTCGGGAGCTACATATATCATTACTGCGACTGAATACTTAACAAGATAGGAAGAAGTGGCACCAATCAAAGATTTTATCCCAGAGACAACAACACACTTCTTGTTTGAGCAAGTGATCACCAGATTTGGATGTCCCAGAATATTGATGAGTGACCAAGGAACTCATTTTATTAATGATACCATCAGGGCTATGACTAAGGATTTTGAAGTCTATCACCAGAAGAGTACACCATATCATCCTCAGACAAATAGGACAGTATAAGCTTTCAATAAGATTTTGGAAAATGCATTGACTAATATCTGCAATATGAACAGGGATGATTGGGACTTGAAAATACCACTAGTATTATGGGCATATAGGACCACATGCAATAATTTGACATGAAAAACACCATTCAGACTGGTCTATGGGCAGGAAGCAGTGGTGCAATTAGAATTTCTATTACCCAGTCTGTGCGTAGCAGCAATTACCAACATGATAGACAGAGGCGTAGTACAAGAGAGGCTAAGCCAATTAATGGAGATGGAAGAGAACATTATTCTGGCAGGATTTCACAAAGAGGTACAAAAATAAAGGGACAAAGCATGGCATGACAGACATATTAAAAAGAAGATATTTAAGGAGGGAGAACTAGTTCTACTCTATGACATCAATTTTTTTCAACACCTTGGTCAATATAGAATGCATTGGCTAGGGCCATATAAAGTAAAGACTGTCAAATATGGAGGATATGTACATTTAAAGGACTTGGGTGGAACATAACTAAAAGGAATGATCAAATACAATCGACTGAAACTGTATAGGGACAGTCGACATACTAACCCTTAAAAGTTACAGCACAATAAGAAAGTCATGTATATAGTGTACTATAGTAGATATTAGGGAAAAAAAAGGATAAAAAGAAATAAAAAGGGGAAAAGAAGAAAAACAAAAAAAGAGGAAGAAGTTGACTGAACCATAAGAAAGTGCGAAAAAAATTCGCGCGCAGCAATTACTGTGACAACATCGGAAAACAACGTGCAAGAAAAATTACAATCAACACAAATGCATGAAAAAAGTGAAAACCAATTATGATAGAGTCTATAAAGTGCGAAAATCATGCGTTCATTCAACACTTAGTGATTTTTTATCATAGAGCGAGATACAAAGTGCGTGCCCTAGATATAAATTTAAGAAGAAGCAAGAAAGTGTGTGAATTGGATAGAATATGACACCACCAAAGTTCGACGCTCTAGGCTAGTATGTACAGGTTACTCGACAGGGCCAAAGGCACAAAAAAACAATGAGACAACTCAATAACGTGGTTGAGATTGAAGATGTCACTTCTTTGGACATAGATTCAATCAACCAGACACAGGTTGAAAAGGAAACATTGACATTGTCGTAAGGGGAAGTAGGGAAGAGTTCTGGGACCCAAAATGTTATCATAAACCCTAACCCAAAAACAACCGCTAAACCTGATGAAATGACGGGTTAGTAACAGGGTTGCAATGAAGAAGAGGTGTTGTTCGAGGAAATCACCAACTAGATGAACTCTAAGAAGGAAGAGGAGGATGAAAAAACAATAGAGGTATGCCCCTCTGATGTCGGGCAGAAAAGAAAGGTGCATGATGACATAGACATCACACTTCCATACCTCCCAGATGCAGTGGCCACTGTGGACGATATGCTCAGAAAGTACCAAAACTTAGGTACTCAGACCACGATGTGTGCAATGCGACCAAATTCCCATATTTTTTCAAAGAAACCTACTTTCCAAACATAGGGGGAATTGGACCCCTAGGTAAACTGATAATGGAGCCCACACTGTGGATAACAGGGCTATACAACTTTGGCATAATGAACCTCTTGGATATGCCACAATTCGGTAACGGTAAAAACATCAGGCTATGCGTCAAATAGTTAGTAGCTCAGGTACACAACGACATCCTTTGGATGGATAGGACAATATAGTTGGATGTGGTGTTGATCGCCAAGATCATAGGATTACCTACAGTCGGCACACAACCAAAGGAGTACTTGGATAACAAGGTGCACGAAGAGGAGATCGTTGAGCTGGTAAAAGCACAGTTTGGCACCAATAGGGGAAACAAGGGATTTTGCTCAAGGAAATCAATGAAAATGCAACGAGGTTTGCCAACAAGATTATGGATTATAAGATGCTGAGGAAATGAAGAAAAGAAGAATCTCTAGCAGGAGTCATGGAAGTAGTCATGCATTGTGTTGGAGCCGCCCTTGTTTTTTCACCTCGCGCAATTTTAAATGTTGAATACTTGAGACCTAAAGTTGTTTTTCCTTTCTTCAGAAATCATAAAACTCTCAAATCTTATCGCATGCATAGCCATGCTTTTTCCATTTTCAAAATAAAAGATCCTTTTTCGCCAATATGTTTGCCTTTTTTTATTTTATTTTGGAATATCGCAAATCGGATATCGTAAGTCAGACACTTTGATTTTTGAATTCTCAAGTCTCGAGTCGCGAAACTGCGAACTCGTTTCTCAAGTTTTTTACCCAAGGCATTGATTATGGTAAAACCTTTAACCCTTGATTAGGCATCGTCGGTATTTCGCGCCTCGGCATTCTTCAAGGCCAAGTTTTTGTTGTTACATCCCTGACAGCCGAGAATGCGATAGCTTTTGCGAAGAACCTAGGTCGATAACTAAAGGTAAAAAATAACCGTGGTTAGTGTTGGTTCTCGGCACATCACTACTCGATACTTTCTTACATGAAGTTAAAGTGTCCAAAGCCCCGATTCACGAAATTGCGACGTGATTATGGCAAGATCAATTAGTCTCTTAATCTAAGATTTCCTTCTCTTAATTTGAACCTTAATTATCGGTACATCGCGATATCGTGACTCGGCATGTCATTTTCCCAAAAATCTGTCCTCAAATTCTCGAGTCGCGATATAGCGATTAAGTTAATTATATAATTAAGGATGTGTCAAAACATGGTTATTGTTAATAAATCTAAATCGACACTCACAGTCTCGCGAGTTGTAGAGTCAGGAGGATAAAAGGAAGTTCGCGACGCAGCGAAAGGCGACGAAGTTTTTTAAGTCGTTAAGATTGGAAATTTTAAATTAAATGAAATACGTCCCGCGCTTCAAGATTGGCACACTTCACGAGGTATATTTACGCTCCATAACCCAAGTACCTGTCAAGCCTCCTAATATTGATGACAATTAATGAGAAATTAGAGTAAATCCATGATCGGATTTTTTCAATAAATTTGGTTTTATTCGCGATCTGACAGAATTATTTCAGAGGTACATGGTTTTCAAATATATACGAGATTTTGTTTTATTTTTAAACATTTCTCATTTGCACATAGAGCTCGACATTCCCCGAGGGAACTTATATCCACATGTATACACAGGTCTACTGCAGAAGAACAAAAAAGCAAGCTTCAGCTATGGCGCCAAGGAGAGCAGTGAAAGAAAACGTCGAGGTTGCAGCACAGGGTCTGGACAATGTCTCAGATACTTCACCTCGGACGAGTGGCTCAGTATCCATCTGGTCATCTATTTCAAATATTCTGCAATCCGGGCTAGTAAACTGTTCAGATTTTGATGACGATAACCTTGATATCGTGAAGGACGATATGAACACTAAGTACAAGACAATTGTTCAGTCAGGAATGCAACTGGTTGCAACCAGACCTCGGTTTCTCCCATACTACAATATGATCTGATGGGCATTGGATCACATCGACCTATCTTCCAGGACCATCTTAAATGACCGACAAGCCATGATCGGGACTTTTAGGCCGAAGCATATCCAGTCTATGTATAAGCTCCCAACAAATCCTGAATACACATATGGCAAAGAATTCATGGCAGACTTCAAAAAGAAAGAGTGCGAAGAATTTGACAAAACCTTGCCAGGATTGATAAAATATTGGGTGTCGCGTTCCACGACATTCAGAGTAAACGACAAGGGTGTGTATTTGATTTCTTCTTTGGAGCCAAATTTTATGTATGTGGCGATGATGGCATGTCGACTCTTCGGATGGGAGGATACCGCACATTTTTACGTCCAGTGGGTACCTCTCATCTTTCGGGTAGTAGAAGGTTCCTCATTCAATTGGGCAAAGACGCTCTCCGATAGTTTGTTCAACAGGATCACTGAGTACCAGGAGAAAAAAGCAGCCGGGAAACCATCTGGATTCTACATGTTCGCGTATATCATGGACGCAATATGCTCCCTGACGCATTTTCCTCTAATGAATTGGGCTTGGAGTCCAACCCATGAGAAGACCATTCACGAGTACCACGATAAGCTGTGGGAAAATAACGCGAACAAATTTATTTATGAGATTTTTAACTGGGTGATGGTGCCCCTGCACGTCATCATTTTTGGCCTTTTGCCACCCCGCATCTCGGATAGCATTGCCGAGAATCTGAGCCATATTGCAGACTGGTACGTAGAAGAAGAATTCTCTTATTTGAGAGTGTTCGGAGCTGCTGTCCCTCCTTCGGCACTGCCACTGTTCATTCTCGACAAGCTGGCCTGTCGTGAAATTGCTCGGCAAACGGTAATCGGCGGAGTGAGCAAAGAACTCAAGGCGTCAGCCAAGAAGGTATGGCCATCTTTCCCTATTCAGCTAAATTCATATTCATTATTAGATTTCGGACACGCTAAGGCTGAGGCTGCAGCCAGCTTAGAAGACTTGAGCCTATCCTACATTGAGTACAAAAAGCATGATCCGTAGAGAATCATAAGCACCCATTTGGGAAATTGTGGATTAAAAAGGTTTGAACATGAATATTCACCCTCGGATAATGTTTTCCGAGGGGCGAGGTCCTATTCGGAGGTGCAATTTCGAATTGGATCCCTAGCACCCACAGACAGAGCTTCTATTTTAAAATTCCAGGAGCATCAGAAAAGGTGTCTCCCCGTTGTGTTGGGAGGTTTTGGACTTCCCAAGGATAAAGAAAAGGAAGCTGAAAGTTCTGAACTTGGTTTCGGAGTCTTCCTATAGCTTCTATTCGGAGTTATAACGCCTTGGAATATGCTTTCCTCATACAATGGGGAGAGCGAAAGGATCACTTGTATTACCTTACCGAGTTTGGGTCTCTAAAGAAAAGGAGCTCAGAAACCGTTATGGAATTTATTCTGAGATTTAACAAACTTTATAATAAAATTCCATCCGCTATTAAACCTTTCGAACCCTCGGCCAAAGTAACCTTTGCGGGAGCTTTCGAACCTGATTTTGAATTTCTTTTGCGAGAAAGAAGAGGATCCACTCTGAATAGAATGCAAGATGATGTTGTCGAAATAGAATCTAATATGATGGCTTCGAGTAAGTTAAAGGCTAAAGTAGAAACTGGCAACCGTGATAACAGACGCTATAAGGAACCAGCAGGTCCTTCCGGGTCAAATAGACACACTGACGATAGAGTGGATGATATGGCCCGAATAATTAAAGATTTGTCTAACAAAATCTCTAGGATGGAATTGGATCAAGCTAAAGTTGATTCTTCTAACAAGAGGGACTTCAGAAGAAACCCAAATCCCCAAAATCAACAGAGGCAAATGAAGAATGAGGATCAAAAAATACAAGCTCCATTAAAAAATGAAAATTTTGTAGGAGCAAGTGACCTCCAAGATTTCGGAGATTCGGAAGATGAAGTTGCATGTTTTGGTGATGAATGTTCGCAGCCTTTTCTAACCAGAGAAGACTATGAGGAATCTTTAAATATCCCTCAACTACTTGATGAAGAAGAAAAGGGTGATCGTACTGACCTCTGCTTATCTCAACCAGAAACAAAAATGATAGCGGCTGATCTCCAATCTAGATACAATCTGAGATCAAAAAATAAGCCCACCTCAACTGACCAACCGAAGAAAATTCTTCCAAGGGGTCAATCTCAAGAACCTCCTTTGGAGGACACATTGTTACCCAGTAATAAAGTAAAGATGACAAAGACTCAAGAGTCTTGGGTGAAAAAGGCCGAAACCCAAACAAAAGAAGCAAGGCCAATACATAAGGTTACATCTTCAACTAAGGTCACGAGTGATAAAACAATCTAGGCAAAGAAGTTGGAAAAAGAAAACCCATAAGTTTTAACCAAAGAAGCGGACAAGACCAATTTATCTTACAATTTTGAAAATGAATTAAATAAAATTAAGATACTGATTCCTTTGGTAGAGCTAGCAAAAAACCCCACTTATCGAAAGCAAATTGCTAAAGTGATGGGCGTTTATGAGCTAGAAAGTCACTCTGACATTATCAACCTAGAAGATGACAGACCTAACATCACCTTTGGTCCTCATTTCGAGGGATTCAAAGACAATGTTTCTCCTTTCTATATCACCCTGAATATACATGATCAGTTACTAGATAACTGCATGTTAGACTATGGGGCTTCACATAATGTCATGCCCAAAACTATAATGGAGAGGTTGGGGCTCCAGATCACTAGACCCTATGGAGACCTATACTCGTTTGATTCAAGAAAGGTTAAATGTATGGGAATGATAAAGGATCTGGTAGTTACCCTAGCTCAAGTTCTGGTCAAAAGTGTCCTGATGGATGTGGTTATTGCAGACATTCCCCCCAAGTATGGTATGTTATTATCTAGATCATGGGGAGCCAAGTCGGGGGGTTCTCTACAATTGGACATGTCATATGCCACAATCCCAATTTTCGGTGGTCAGTTTACTCGTTTGTACCGAGAAACAAGACTAGCATATACTGTCAGTGATCCTCTTAATCCAAATAATTTTCCCATTTACATTGCAGACCAAGATTTGGGGAATTGCATATTATCTTTTGATGGCGTTTTAGATGGATGTCCAGGAGAACTTGATATGAAACAGGAAGAACTTAGCCCCTTGACTAAATAACTATGCAAAAATGGTATCTGGAAGATGTACTTCGATGGTGCTTCATCTTCTGAAGGGGCCGGTGCAGGCATACTTTTGGTATCTCCTGAAGGTAATTTTATCGTTCCTTTCTCATATCGCTTACAGTGGGACATAGATTACACCAATAACGTATGCGAGTATGAAGATTTAGTCTTAGGTTTAGAGGCTGCAAAGAAGTTAAACCTAAAGAATTTGGAGGTTTATGGTGATGTTGAATTGATAGTGAAACAAGTAAACCGACAATACCTAGCCAAACATCCCAGATTGAGAACATACAGAAATTGCGTTTGGGATTTAATGGAGAATTTTTTCTCATCTATAAAAGTCCATTTTATTCCTCGCACAGAAAATCTACATGCAGACGCATTGGCTAAGGCAGCCTCGACCTTTTCCCCTCCCACAAATGTTAAGTTGAAATATCATATTGAAATCAGGTATAAACCCTCCATACCAGACAACGTCCGTCACTGGCAGGTCTTTGAAGATGACGAACAGATTCAGAAATTTCTTATAGCAATAGGAGAATTATCCGAAACCCATCCAGACCAAGAAAACCAAAATGACCCGAGGTGGATTATGCAAGAAGATGAAAATCCTGAAACCTTCCGAGAAAAGATAGCGTATCATCGCATGTTGGTCCTTAAAAATAACCAAATCCCAAAAGGATTAATCCCTTTGGAAAGACTCTTCGATCAGAACGACATACTTGTGAAGACCACTTTACAGCCCCAACCAGAAGAAGTGGAGGATTGCAACATCGGAACTGATAAAGATTCCAGAATAGTAAAGATATCTAAACTCCTCCCTCCTAAGGTAAAAGACCAGTATAGAGACTTACTCAAACAGTATAAAGATGTTTTCGCCTGGTCCTATGATGAGCTTCGAACATATGATACTTCCATAATTGAGCACAAAATACCCTTGAAGCCAGGAGTTAAGCCTTTTAGGCAGAAGCTCAGGCAGTTTAACCCCATTTTGTTGCCCGTCATAGAAAAGGAAGTTAAGAATCTTTTAGACGTGAAAATAATTGTACCTCTAAGATACTCAGACTGGGTGGCGAATTTGGTCCCTGTCAGAAAAAAGAGCGGAGAAATCAGACTGTGTGTATATTTTCGGAACTTGAATAGTTCCTCTCTTAAAGATAATTATCCACTTCCTAAAATGGATACGTCCTAGAAAGGGTAGTTGGAGCAAATCGGATGTCTATGATAGATGGGTTTTCTGGATATAACCAAATCGCCATGAACGAAAAAGACAGAGAAAAAACTGCCTTGACCACACCTTGGGGTACATTCATGTATGATAAAATGCCTTTTGGTTTAATGAATGCAGGGGCTACCTTCCAGCGCGCTATGGATATCGCTTTCATTGGGGAAAGAGATAAGTTCGTAGTAATCTACCTTGACKATTTGACRGTTTTTTCTAAAACCGATGAAGAACATTTGGTCCATTTAAAACAAACTTTCGAAAAATGCCGCAAGTATGGTCTGTCTTTGAACCCAAAGAAATCACATTTCGCTATGCAGGAAGGTAAGCTTCTAGGGCATATCGTATTTAAATATGGGATCAATATTGATCCCAAGAGGGTTGAAGCGATACAAACTATCAGGATTCCTAGAAATGTTAAAGAGATTCAAGCTTTCTTAGGAACAATAAATTTCTTGCGAAGGTTTATACCAAATTTCGCTGAGATTGTCAAATTGATCACAGTAATGCTAAAGAAAGATAGCAGAGTAAATTGGACGATCGAGGCCAAAGCGTCGTTCGAGCATATTAAAAAAGTAATCAGCGAAGCACCTGTGTTAACAAGCCCAGATTACTTGAAGGATTTCCTTATCTTCTCATTTTCTTCTCAACATACTATCGCAACGATGTTGTTGTAGAAAGATAATGAAGGCTTTGAACGCCCGATCGCGTTTTTTAGAAAGAGGCTCAAGGGCGCCGAACTAAAGTATGATATAATAGAAAAACAAGCGTACGCGATGGTGAAATCACTAAAAGCATTCAGAACTTACGTTCTACATTCAAAAATTATCGCGTACGTACCAACCAGTGTTGTGAAGGATATATTGGTACAGCCTGACAGTGATGGAAACCGAGGGCGTTGGCTCGCTAAGATACAAGAATTTGACCTGGAAATCAAGCCCACTAAATTGGTAAAGGGAAAGGGTCTGGCCAAACTCTTGGCTGAGTCGAACCTTAGAGCTCTTGACATCAATTGCATACAAGGAGAAGATGGAGGCACACGTTTACAAGAGCCGGATGACCAAACTTATCCGAGAAAGGTTGAAGGAAAATTCACCTCCTCAAAGTGGTATAAAGATATAGTTTTCTATTTGTTAAACCTGAAGTGTCCAGATGGACTAACACCAGCCAAATACAGGACCTTAAAACTCCACGCTGTAAAATATTGCATCTCCGAAAATCGACTATACTGGAAAGATCCACTCGGGTTCTTATTGGTCTGTCTGGTCGAGTCGGAAAATCCACGGGTCATAGAGGAATTTCATGAAGGAATCTGTGGGGGGCACCATGCATGGAGAGCCACAGCCTACAAGATTTTGAGGGCCGGATACTATTGGCCGAAATTATTTTTGGACGTTAATGCCAAAGTGCGTGCCTGTAACTCGTGTCAAATATTCGCTGGTAAGCAGAAACTCCCTGCGCTACCACTTGTCCCAGTCAAAACCGAAGCCCCATTTCAACAATGGGGATTAGACTTCATAGGAAAAATCAATCCCCATTCCAGTGCTCAGCATAAGTGGATCTTAATGGCCACAGATTATTTTACCAAGTGGGTGGAAGAAATTCCAACCAAAAGGACAACAGATTTGGTGGTGATTGATTTCTTGGAAGATAACATTTTGTCGAGATTCGGGTGTCCCCGAAAGATTGTTACTGACAACGCCCAGGCCTTCAAATCCATCACCATGATCGATTTCTGCCAGAAGTATAGTATTGTTCTCATCCATTCCACTGCTTATTACCCTCAAGGAAATGGGCTGGCTGAATCATCAAATAAGAGCCTGGTAAACGTGATTAAAAAGGTACTGAACGAAAACAAGAGGTCCTAGCATATACATTTGAAGTACGCATTATGGGAAAACCGCATTAGCTCTAAAAGATCTATCGGCATTTCACCGTTTCAGATGGTATATGGGACCGAGGCGGTTCTGCCCATAAACTTAGCATTGCCAGTGATGAAATTATGGAAGGATCAAAACGAAGAGCCCAATCATGTGACTAGAAGAATTAACCAACTCATTGAGGTTCAACAAGTTAGAGTGGAGGTTGATGAAAAAATGCAGAAATACCAGGACGATATGAAAGCACTATTCGACCTTAAGGCGAAGGACCGAGAGTTCCTCCCAGGTGACATGGTGTTGAGATGGGATGCGAGAAGAGAAGAAGCCGCAAAGCATGGAAAATTTGACCACCTTTGGTATGGACCATTCAGGGTCTCGGCTCCAGAAGGAAAGAATTCCTTTATTCTGGAAAACATTGATGGAGAGGTTCTAAGCACCCCTGTCAACGGGCGATATCTAAAGCACTATATGACGTGACAGTGGTTGGGTAGAAAAGAAAATGAAATAAAAATAATAATAATAATAATAATATATGTATATATTTGTAAATAAATAAATTTTGTTATGAGTTTTTGTACATAATTATGTTTTTGTTTGAACATTTATTTTTAATTTTTGTTCTTCGTTCTTAAATTTCCAACACATTTTCCGATCAGGTTTGGATTCATTTTTGCAGGGTTCCAGCCTCAGACAAAACTAGCTCAAGACATAAGGTGCAAATCAGTGTTGGAGCTAGGACAACATAAACAGGTGATACATATGAAAATTCATAGTCCACGAGGAAATTGAAAAGACAAAGGTGAGTTTTCTCAACACACAAGTCATGAAAGGTTGTTTTAGCAATCTGAGGTAATATTATTCAAACTGCAATATAAAGGATTAGATTACAAGACTATTTTTGGCTCGATGGTCTTCGTACTAAATTTGAATGATATATTAAACCCAAAATGCCGTCAGTCATAATTTTTGTTCCCAAATACATTCGAAGACTAGTCCAGAACTGTTGTGATCTTTTTGATATTAAGCCATTTGATTGTTCCTTTGTTCTCTGCTTATTTTGGGGCCTAACTTTAGTGAGTCGCTATCTTAGCGTTTAAACGATTGCCCCCACCTAGTCCATTAAGACGATGAAAGGAAATTCAGTAATGATTGCCCTCGTCTTAGCATTTAAACGCATAAATATTTTCCGAAGTGCTGAAAAGAAATTCAGTGAAAAAGGGTCAGACAACTTCACCGGGGTACTGAACAGGCTCGCTGGCAGTGAAGCAATGTCTGAGAGATCTAAAAGGTTGTTATACATAAACATCAATTAACTCTGGTAATCAACGCTTTCTGAAAACTGGATCATTTCCCCAAATTCTGACGGGACTCTCCTTTTTTTAGATTATATAATATCATTCTTTGATGCAAGCTGAGAATCACAAGACCTGTTGAATATCCTAGGGCAGTTACGACTGTCTTGAAGCGTTCCCCAAACTTAGTAGTGAGAAAGAAAAATTGCGAAGGTGACTTCAGCTGTTTTTGGAAAGAGTATCTGAGTTCGAAAAGGTTTCTGGGTTACCAAGCGAAAACTTTTTCCCCCTTTCTATCTTTTTCCTTGGATTTTTCCCTTTTTTTTAGCCTATGACTCCATTTACCCAATTTTGGCACCTGGTCTACTGTTCTTCCCGCCTCACAGGGAAGCGAGATCCCTAGTTGGAGCCTATGTTGGAGCCACCCTTGTTTTTTCACCTCGCGCAATTTTAAATGTTGAATACTTGAGACCTAAAGTTGTTTTTCCTTTCTTCAGAAATCATAAAACTCTCAAATATTGTCACATGCATAGCCATGCTTTTTCCATTTTCAAAATAAAAGATCCTTTTTCGCCAATATGTTTGCCTTTTTTGTTTTATTTTGGAATATCGCAAGTCGGATATCGTAAGTCAGACACTTTGATTTTTGAATTCTCAAGTCCCAAGACGCGAAACTGCGAACTCGTTTCTCAAGTTTTTTACCCAAGGCATTGATTATGGTAAAACCTTTAACCCTTGATTAGGCATCGTCGGTATTTCACGCCTCGGCATTCTTCAAGGCCAAGTTTTTGTTGTTACAGCCTAACAGCCAAGAACGCGATAGCTTCTGCGAAGAACCTAGGTCGATAACTAAAGGTAAAAAATAACCGTGGTTAGTGTTGGTTCTCGGCACATCGCTACTCGATACTTTCTTACATGAAGTTAAAGTGTCCAAAGCCCCGATTCATGAAATTGCGACGTGATTATGGCAAGATCAATTAGTCGCTTAATCTAATATTTCCTTCTCTTAATTTGAACCTTAATTATCGCTACATCGCGATATCGTGACTCGGCATGTCATTTTCCCAAAAATCTGTCCTCAAATTCTCGAGTCGCGATATAGCGATTAAGTTAATTATATAATTAAGGATGCGTCAAAACATGGTTATTGTTAATAAAGCTAAATTGGCACTCGCAGTCTCACGAGTTGTAGAGTCAGGAGGATAAAAGGAAGTTCGCGACGTAGCGAAAGGCGACGAAGTTTTTTAAGTCGTTAAGATTGGAAATTTTAAATTAAATGAAATACGTCCCGCGCTTCAAGATTGGCACACTTCAGGAGGTATATTCTTACGTTCCATAACCCAAGTACCTGTCAAGCCACCTAATATTGATGACAATTAATGAGAAATTAGAGTAAATCCATGATCGTATTTTTTCAATAAATTTGGTTTTATTCGCAATCTGACAGAATTATTTCAAAGGTACATGGTTTTCAAATATATACGAGATTTCGTTTTATTTTTAAACATTTCTCATTTTCACATAGAGCTCGCCTTTCCCCGAGGGAACTTATATCCGCATGTATACACAGGTCTACTGCAGAAGAACAAAAAAGCAAGCTTCAGCTATGGCACCAAGGAGAGAAGCGAAAGCAAACGTCGAGGTTGCAGCACAGGGTCCGGACAATGTCTCAGATACTTCGCCTCGGACGAGTGGCTCAGTATCCACCTGGTCATATATTTCAAATATATTGCAATCCGGGCTAGTAAACTGTTCAGATTCTGATGGCGATAACCTTGATATCGTGAAGGACGATATGAAAACGAAGTACAAGACAATTGTTCAGCCAGGAATGCACCTGGTTGCAACCAGACCTTGGTTGCTCCCATACTACGATATGATCCGATGGGCATTGGATCACATCAACCTATCTTCCAGGACCATCTTAAATGATCGACAAGCCATGATCGGGACTTTTAGGCCGAAGCATATCCATTCTATGTATAAGCTCCTAGCAAATACTGAATACACATATGGCAAAGAATTCCTGGCAGACTTCAAAAAGAAAGAGTGCGAAGAATTTGACAAAACCTTGTCAGGCTTGATAAAAGATTGGGTGTCGCGTTCCGCGACATTCAGAGTAAACGACAAGGGTGTGTATTCGATTTCTTCTTTGGAGCCAAATTTTATGTATGTGGCGATGATGGCCTGTCGACTCTTCAGATGGGAGGATACCGCACATTTTTACGTCCAGTGGGTACCTCTCATCTTTCAGGTAGCAGAAGGTTCCTCATTCAATTGGGTGAAGATGCTCTCTGATAGTTTGTTCAACAGGATCACCGAGTACCAGGAGAAAAAAGCAGCCGGGAAACCATCTGGATTCTACATGTCCGCGTATATCATGGACGCAATATGTTCCCTGACGCCTTTTCCTCTAATGAATTGGGCTTGGAGTCTGACCCATGAGAAGACTGTTCACGAGTACCACGATAAGCTGTGGGAAAATAACACGAACAAATTTATTTATGAGATTTTTAACTGGGTGATGGTGCCCCTGCACGTCATCATTTTTGGCCTTTTGCCACCCCGCATCTCGGATAGCATTGTCGAGAATCTGAACCATATTGCAGACTAGTACGTAGAAGAAGAATTCTCTTATTTGAGAGTGTTCGGAGCTGCTGTCCCTCCTTCGGCACTACCACTGTTCATTTCCGACAAGCTGGCCTGTCGCGAAATTGCTCGGCAAACGGTAATCGGCGGAGTGAGCAAAGAACTCAAGGCGTCAGCCAAGAAGGTATGGCCATATTTCCCTATTCGGCTAAATTCATATTCATTATTAGATTTCAGACACGCTAAGGCTGAGGCTGCAGCCTTAGAAGACTTGAGCCTATCCTACATTGAGTACAAAAATCATGATCCGCAAGGAATCATAAGCATCCATTTGGGAAATTGTGGATTAAAAAGGTTTGAACATGAATATTCACCCTCGAATGATGTTTTCCGAGGGGCGAGGTCCTATTCGGAGGTGCAATTTCGAATCGGATCCCTAGCACCCGCAGACAGAGCTTCTGTTTTAAAATTCCAGGAGCATCGGAAAAGGTGTCTCCCTGTTGTGCTGGGAGGTTTGGGACTTCCCAAGGATAAATAAAAGGAAGCCGAAAGTTCTGAGGGGAAAACCTCTAACCCCGAAAAGCGTCAGGAAGGGGAGCAGGAGAAGAATCTTGGGGCAGAGAAAAATCCTGAGAAAGAGAAAAACCCCGAGTAGAAGAAAAATCCAGACAAGGAGGAGAGTCCTGAGCAGGAGGAGAATCCCGAAACAGAAAAAGAGAATACTGACCCTCCTAAGGAGCATAGTCTGGAGGTGGAAATTAAAGACACAGGCCCACCAGAAACTCAGAATTTGGAAGCAGAGACAAAGATTTATGAATCCCCGAAAGGGCGAGATTCACTCAGCACACCAGGGAAGGGTGCAAAGCAGATCGAGCAACCCATCACCTTTGTCACACCCTTGCAGTCGGCACAGGGAGGTGTTAGCGAGGGATGGATATTTGGTGAAGAGATAAGACCCATAAGGGCAAAGGAGCTCCCTCCTAACGAATTCTTCTTTGACAAAAAGAGGAAAGTTGTGGTGAAACGAGAATTTTATCAAGAGGGAGAGTCCACCGTTAAGAAATTCAAAGTGATGACCGATGGGAGAAATAAAAAGAGAGATGAATTTGCCACGGAAATTGCAGGAACGCTAGGAGCGTACGCAACGGCAAATCAATTCTCGGTCGAAATGTTAAAGAAGAAGCTCAAAGCAAAAAATCGCCTAATCAAGACTCTTGAAGCTAGGGTGGCCTCGGCAGCAGAAAGCGCTAAGAGTCAAGCAAGCGGAGAAATCGAGTTGGCCCGATTAGCCGATAGGAAAGAAATTGAAATCCTCAAGATCAAGCTGGAACAAGCAAATTCTACGGTCCGAAATGGTCGGGTACAATTGGACCAGCAGAGGGATATGATTACATAGCTGCAGGCTCGGTTGGAGGACGTAGAAAGCAAGGCGGTTGACATCGAGATCATTAAATCCCTAGCAACCGATATTCGGAGCAAGATCTCCTCTGCTAAACAGAGCCTGCTAAACAAAATCGGAGAGATTCGAGAAGACTGCTTGTTTATTCATCGAATCTCTGAGAATCTGAATAACAAAGAAAGGAACGTAGAAGCTGCTCGGGTCGCTTTCCAAGAGGCAGTAATAGCGACCAACAACAGGTTTTCAGGGCCTCCTGGGCTCACCATTGTCGAACAAACCAGAAGTAATATCTTGCTAAAGAATTGGGAACAGGATATTACTTTGAGCAAGGAACAGGCTCAAAAAGTGACAAATTCGTTGGAAGAGGCCGTCAATAACATAAATGGTGAGCAGTTAGAGATAGAGATTGGAGGCAACACAGAGGCGCTGAGGCGGATAAATATAGACCGGATTTCTCTCAACATAAAAGAGGAGAATGAGAGAAGTTCAACGGAAATCTCTAAGATGGGCAGGGTGGACCCAGCTCAAATCGACAAACATTTGATTCAACCCAGTGCACAACTTGGTGCCCTTGAACTCGTTAATATACAAGTAAATGATAAGATTCCACAGTTGGCACAAGAGTGCTATTTAGCCGAAGCTCATTGTCAGGCCGAGCCTTCACAGCTTGTCACCCAGTTTGTGGACAAGTGTATAATGTACACTGAATCCATGCGAGGACGGGCACCTAGCACTTCTTAAAAGATAGAATCGATGAAATGGAGTTATTTCACCCCCACCAGTTGTCAATACAAAATCTTCACAGCTTGTATTTCATTTTTGGGACAAACGTATCACATGTATTAAATCTAAGCAAAAACAAGCACCTGGCACCTTTTGAAAAATGGATTCGTACAGTTGGAGTAATTGGGCTCATCTAAACCAAGAGGTAAATTTTGTATAAATACATCACAAAAAGAAGAGCACAGGGCTGGACTTTTT
Organism: Picea glauca; assembly: GCA_000966675.3. Classification (NCBI taxonomy): domain Eukaryota; kingdom Viridiplantae; phylum Streptophyta; class Pinopsida; order Pinales; family Pinaceae; genus Picea; species Picea glauca. The sequence goes on along the minus strand of JZKD02S2387476.1, from coordinate 598,936 downwards.
CGCATCAACTGTAAATAGATTCTTTTGTATGGAGGAAGCTAATACAAGCAAATTTGAGGATTCCTGATTCCGTCCCGACCGTGTTATGAGTTTGTTTCATTGTGTTAATTGTTTCTTTTCATTTTTCTCTACATAATTGACGTGCATCATTATAATTTCGTACAACCACGACTATAGTGAAGTGATATCATATTTTCTGTAATTGTTTCTTGATTTTCCTTTGCACCAGCTATCAGCGGGTGTAAGACCAATTTACATTTACGAATTTTATGTTTATTTACATTTTGTCAATTATGATTATGTCAATTTCTTCTTCTGTGAATACATGAGTTTTATGTTGATAGGAGCTTTCGTTATCTACAGCTAAACATTTTTCTCCCATTTCATATCTTTACTAAGATAACACAGTTACGGGAAAAGGCCTTCACTTTGTATGCTTATTTTGTTGTTTCATGCAAAATTTTCTCTTTATTTTGACCAAATTGAAACAGCACCCAAATCTCTTGTTAAACCATTTCCATATTAATAATTGTTCCTCAATGACTGTACCCACAGCAACCCAACCTAATATTCAACCTGGATTGTCTAATCAAATACATATCGCTCTAAATATTTTTGACAGGATCCTTAGAACTGCGAACACCCGAGAGGAATTAGAACGTTCATGGACAGCCATTGAACAAGATATCACCATACAGGAACAGTTGGAAGCTAGGCAGCAAGAACGTAGAAACCCTCACTAGTTTCCTATACCGAAGGTTAGTGAAATCCTTTGTTGACCTTTATCATACTTTCGTATGCCTTGACACTGTACTTTAAAGCCTTAAGTACAGACTCAGGAACAACATCTTTCTGGCGCCGCTGCCGGGGAACGAAGTTACGAAATCTTTTCCCTGGGAAAACGACAAACTTTTTCATTGATAGTGTTACTCTTTGATAGTGAACATAGAGTGCACACCATTTTAAGGCTTGTTCAAATCCTTCACTTGGCGACTCCACTAAAACACAAACTGGCATTTGGTAGAAGGCATACCAGACAGAACCCGTATGGAAAACTGATTACGCCTGTTAATAATCCTGAAAAGATCTTAAGAGCGAGAGGTTCGTTTGAGCCAACTACTTCAGTTAATAAATCCAAAAATCCTCTTTTAAAGACTAAATCCGCTTCAGAACCTCCTACTTCCGTTAGCTCTCTGTCTGATGCCAAAGATCTGGAAACAGACTACTCCGAATTTAGGAGTGAGCCCCATCCATCTATAAACAAAGGAAAAGGTACTTTGGAAAGATCGTTATCATTTGACGTACCCTCCTTTCTTCCTCAGAACTTTCAAGTTTCACCTGATTCAAAAAAGTGTGTTACACCCCCATTGGCTACTCCCAAGTCGATGGTTGGCTTTGGAGGAGGAGGTGGAGGACAACCGAATGTCCCTCCTCCCAGAGTATTTGCAAAAGTAGCAACGAGATACACTCCCCTAGTTTTACCCGCTCAACTCCATGATCTACCAGACAACTACACCAAAAATCTTCCTAAGTTCACTGGGGAGGGAGATTTGACTGCAGCCGAGCATATAAACTTTTTTGACCAGTTCGCAGACATCTGTGGTATTGAGCACGAAGACGCCTATTCGATACTACTTGTCCAGACCTTCGAAGGACAGGTCCGAACTTGGTTTCGGAGTCTTCCTGCAGCTTCTATTCAGACTTATAACGCCTTGGAAGATGCTTTCCTCATACAATGGGGAGAGCAAAAGGATCACTTGTATTACCTTACCGAGTTTGGGTCTCTAAAGAAAAGGAGCTCAGAAACCGTTATGGAATTTATTCTGATATTTAACAAACTTTATAATAAATTCCAGCTGTTGTTAAACCTTCCAAACCCTCGGCCAAAGTAACCTTTGCGGGAGCTTTCGAACCTGATTTTGCATTGCTTTTGCGAGAAAGAAGAGGAGCCACTCTGAATAGAATGCAAGATGATGTTGTCGAAATAGAATCTAATATGATGGCTTTGGGTAAGTTAAAGGCTAAAGTAGAAACTGGCAACCGTGATAACAGACGCTATAAGGAACCAGCATGTCCTTTCGGGTCAAATAGACACACTGACGACAGAGTGGATGATATGGCCCGAATAATTAAAGATTTGTCTAACAAAATCTCTAGGATGGAATTGGATCAAGCTAAAGCTGATTCTTCTAACAAGAGGGACTTCAGAAGAAACCCAAATCCCCAAAATCAACATAGGCAAATGAAGAATGAGGATCAAAAAATACAAGCTCCATTAAAAAACGAAAATTTTGTAGGAGCAAGTGACCTCCAAGATTTCGGAGATTCGGAAGATGAAGTTGCATGTTTTGGTGATGAATGTTCGCAGCCTTTTCTGACCAGAGAAGACTATGAGGAATCTTTAAATATCCCTCAACTACTTGATGAAGAAGAAAAGGGTGATCATACTGACCTCTGCTTATCTCAACCAGAAACAGAAATGATAGCGGCTGATCTCCAACCTAGATACAATCTGATATCAAAAAATAAGCCCACCTCAACTGACCAACCAAAGAAAATTCTGCCAAGGGGTCAATCTCAAGAACCTCCTTTGGAGGACACATTGTTACCCAGTAATAAAGTAAAGATGACAAAGACTCAAGAGTCTAGGGTGAAAAAGGCCGAAACCCAAACAAAACAAGCAGGGCCAATACATAAGGTTACATCTTCAACTAAGGTCACGAGTGATAAAGAGATCCAGGCAAACAAGTTGGAAAAAGAAAACCCAGAAGTTTTAAACAAAGAAGCGGACAAGACCAATTTATCTTACAATTTTGAAAACGAATTAAATAAAATTAAGATACCGATTCCTTTGGTAGAGCTAGAAAAAAACCCCACTTATCGAAAGCAAATTGCTAAAGTGATGGGCGTTTATGAGCCAGAAATTCACTCTGACGTTATCAACCTAGAAGATGACAGACCTAACATCACCTTTGGTCCTCATTTCGAGGGATTCAAAGACAATGTTGCTCCTTTCTATATCACCCTGAATATACATGATCAGTTACTACATAACTGCATGTTAGACTCTGGGGCTTCACATAATGTCATGCCCAAAACTATAATGGAGAGGCTGGGGCTCCAGATCACTAGACCCTATGGAGACCTATACTCGTTTGATTCAAGAAAGGTTAAATGTATGGGAATGATAAAGGATCTGGTAGTTACCCTAGCTCAAGTTCTGGTCAAAAGTGTCCTGATGGATGTGGTTATTGCAGACATTCCCCCCAAGTATGGTATGTTATTATCCAAATCATGGGGAGCCAAGTTGGGCGGTTCTCTACAATTGGACATGTCATATGCCACAATCCCAATTTTCGGTGGTCATTTTACTCGTTTGTACCGAGAAACAAGACTAGCATATACTGTCAGTGATCCTCTTAATCCAAATAATTTTCCCATTTACGTTGCAGACCAAGATTTGGGGAATTGCATATTATCTTTTGATGGCGTTTTAGATGGATGTCCAGGAGAACTTGAAATGAAATAGGAAGAACTTATCCCCTTGACTAAAGAACTATGCAAAAATGGTATCTGGAAGATGTACTTCGATGGTGCTTCATCTTCTGAAGGGGCCGGTGCAGGCGTACTTTTGGTAGCTCCTGAAGGTAAGTTTACCGTTCCTTTCTTATATCGCTTACAGTGGGACATAGATTACACCAATAACGTATGCGAGTATGAAGCTTTAGTCTTAGGTTTAGAGGCTGCAAAGAAGTTAAACCTAAAGAATTTGGAGGTTTACGGTGATGTTGAATTGATAGTGAAACAAGTAAACCGACAATACCTAGCCAAACATCCTAGATTGAGAACATACAGAAATTGCGTTTGGGATTTAATGGAGAATTTTTTCTCATCTATAAAAGTCCATTTTATTCCTCGCACAGAAAATCTACATGCGGACGCATTGGCTAAGGCAGCCTCGACCTTTTCCCCTCCCACAAATGTTAAGTTGAAATATCATATTGAAATCAAGTATAAACCCTCCATACCAGACAACGTCCGTCACTGGCAGGTCTTTGAAGATGACGAACAGATTCAGAAATTTCTTATAGCAATAGGAGAATTCTCCGAAACCCATCCAAACCAAGAAAACCAAAATGACCCGAGGTGGATTATGCAAGAAGATGAAAATCCTGAAACCTTCCGAGAAAAGATAGCGGATCATCGCATGTTGGTCCTTAAAAATAACCAAATCCAAAAAGGCTTAATCCCTTTGGAAATACTCTTCGATCAGAACGACATACCTGTGAAGACCACTTTACAGCCCCAACCAGAAGAAGTGGAGGATTGCAACATAGGAACTGATAAAGATTCCAGAATAGTAAAGATATCTAAACTCCTCCCTCCTAAGGTAAAAGACCAGTATAGAGACTTACTCAAACAGTATAAAGATGTTTTCACCTGGTCCTATGATGAGCTTCGAACATATGATACTTCCATAATTGAGCACAAAATACCCTTGAAGCCAGGAGTTAAGCCTTTTAGGCAGAAGCTCAGGCAGTTTAACCCCATTTTGTTGCTCGTCATAGAAAAGGAAGTTAAGAAGCTTTTAGACGCGAAAATAATTGTACCTCTAAGATACTCAGACTGGGTGGCGAATTTGGTCCCTGTCAGAAAAAAGAGCGGAGAAATCAGACTGTGTGTAGATTTTCGGAACTTGAATAGGTCCTCTCTTAAAGATAATTATCCACTTCCTAAAATGGATCACATCCTAGAATGGGTAGTTGGAGCAAATCGGATGTCTATGATAGATGGGTTTTCTGGATATAACCAAATCACCATGAACGAAAAAGACAGAGAAAAAACTACCTTCACCACACCTTGGGGTACAGTCATGTATGATAAAATGCCTTTTGGTTTAATGAATGCAGGGGCTACCTTCCAGCGTGCTATGGATATCACTTTCATTTGGGAAAGAGATAAGTTCGTAGTAATCTACCTTGACGATTTGACGGTTTTTTCTAAAACCGATGAAGAACATTTGGTCCATTTAAAACAAACTTTCGAAAAATGCTGCAAGTATGGTCTGTATTTGAACCCAAAGAAATCACATTTTGCTATGCAGGAAGGTAAGCTTCTAGGGCATATCGTATTTAAATATGGGATCAAGATTGATCCCAAGAGGGTTGAAGCGATACAAACTATCATGATTCCAAGAAATGTTAAAGAGATTCAAGCTTTCTTAGGAACAATAAATTTCTTGTGAAGGTTTATACCAAATTTCGTTGAGATTGTCAAATTGATCACAGCAATGCTAAAGAAAGATAGCAGATTAAATTGGACGACCGAGGCCAAAGCGTCGTTCGAGCATATTAAAAAATTCATCAGCGAAGCACCTGTGTTAACAAGCCCAGATTACTTGAAGGATTTCCTTATCTTATCATTTGCTTCTGAACATACTATCGCAACGGTGTTGCTGCAGAAAGATAATGAAGGCTTTGAATGCCCGATCGCGTTTTTTAGCAAGAGCCTCAGGGACGTCGAACTAAAGTATAATATTATTGAAAAACAGGCGTACGCGATGGTGAAAGCGCTAAAATCATTCAGAACTTACGTTCTACATTCAAAAATTATCGCGTAAGTACCAACCAGTGCTGTGAAGGATATATTGGTACAGCCTGACAGTGATGGAAAACGAGGGTGCTGGCTCCCTAAGATACAAGAATTTGACCTGGAAATCAAGCCCACTAAATTGGTAAAGGGAAAGGGTCTGGCCAAACTCTTGGTTGAGTCGAACCTTAGAGCTCTTGACATCAATTGCATACAAGGAGAAGATGGAGGCACAGGTTTACAAGAGTCGGATGACCAAACTTATCCGAGCAAGGTTGAAGGAAAATTCACGTCCTCAAACTGGTATAAAGATATAGTTTTCTATTTGTTAAACCTGAAGTGTCCAGACGGACTAACACCAGCCACATACAGGACCTTAAAACTCCACGCTGTAAAATATTGCATCTCCGAAAATCGACTATACTGGAAAGATCCACTCAGGTTCTTATTGGTCTGTCTGGTCGAGTTGAAAACTCCACGGGTCATAGAGGAATTTCATGAAGGAATCTGTGGGGGGCACCATGCATGGAGAGCCACATCCTACAATATTTTGAGGGCCAGATACTATTGGCTGAAATTATTTTCGGACGTTAATGCTAAAGTACGTGCCTGTAACTCGTGTCAAATATTCGCTGGTAAGCAGAAACTCCCTGCGCTACCACTTGTCCCAGTCAAAACCGAAGCCCCATTTCAACAATGGGGATTAGACTTCATAGGACAAATCAATACCCATTCCAGTGCTCAGCATAAGTGGATCTTAATGGCCACAGATTATTTTACCAAGTGTGTGGAAGCAATTCCAACCAAAAGGGCAACAGATTCGGTGGTGATTGATTTCTTGGAAGATAACATTTTGTCGAGATTCGGGTGTCCCCGAAAGATTGTTACTGACAACACCCAGGCCTTCAAATCCATCACCATGATCGATTTCTGCCAGAAGTACAGTATTGTTCTCAGCCATTCCACTGCTTATTACCCTCAGGGAAATGGGCTGGTTGAATCATCAAATAAGAGCCTAGTAAACGTGATTAAAAAGGTACTGAATGAAAACAAGAGGTCCTGGCATATACATTTGAAGTACGCATTATGGGAAAACCGCATTAGCACTAAAATATCTATCGGCATTTCACCGTTTCAGATGGTATATGGGACCGAGGCAGTTCTTCCCATAAACTTAGCATTGCCAGTGATGAAATTATGGCAGGATCAAAACGAAGAGCCCAATCATGTGACTAGAAGAATTAACCAACTCATTGAGGTTCAACAAGTTAGAGTGGAGGTTGATGAAAAAATGCAGAAATACCAGGACGATATGAAAGCACTATTCGACCTTAAGGCGAAGGACCGAGAGTTCCTCCCAGGTGACATGGTGTTGAGATGGGATGCGAGAAGAGAAGAAGCCGCAAAGCATGGAAAATTTGACCACCTTTGGTATGGACCATTCAGGGTCTCGGCTCCAGAAGGAAAGAATTCCTTTATTCTGGAAAACATTGATGGAGAGGTTCTAAGCACCCCTGTCAACGGGCGATATCTAAAGCACTATATGACGTGACAGTGGTTGGGTAGAAAAGAAAATGAAATAAAAATAATAATAATAATAATAATATATGTATATATTTGTAAATAAATAAATTTTGTTATGAGTTTTTGTACATAATTATGTTTTTGTTTGAACATTTATTTTTAATTTTTGTTCTTCGTTCTTAAATTTCCAACACATTTTCCGATCAGGTTTGGATTCATTTTTGCAGGGTTCCAGCCTCAGACAAAACTAGCTCAAGACATAAGGTGCAAATCAGTGTTGGAGCTAGGACAACATAAACAGGTGATACATATGAAAATTCATAGTCCACGAGGAAATTGAAAAGACAAAGGTGAGTTTT
>JZKD02S2387476.1:540551-558816 GCA_000966675.3 Picea glauca | reverse complement strand
AGAACAAGAGTTCTCCCTTGCACCACCCTGCCACCCGGGTTTCTCTGGCTGCAACCAGATGGAAGCTACAACTCCCTATGTTCAAGCACCCACTTGAACCTCTAAGGACAACAGTCCTCCATATCACCTCCCAACCTCCCTGAAATATAAATATTTTCTACTTAAACTTATTATAGTGATATAATGTTCAACAATGGCTTACCAGACTCATCATTGTTTTGTTGCATTTCGTTGTTCTGTCTACCTCACTGCCTTCCTACACACATGACTTGCGCTATCTGTTCTTCTACTTTTTATGCTCTCTGTGCCATGTCCATTCACTGCATATATCCTCTTCTATTCAATTCAGCTGATGCACTCTCCTCCTTCTTCACACATGAATCACCTTCAACAACAACAACCACATCAAACTCCAACAGCAATAGCCACCGCTTCTCTTCTTTGTACCGTGTATATATAGCTTTTGTGCATCTTGTGCATTCAATATTCACCATTCCTCTACATGCTCATACCATGCCAATCTCCTCCACCTCTCGAGTGCTCTGCATGATCATCATCATGACTCTTCAGCTTCTCTGGTGGTTCACCCCATGTGTCTATGATCACTAGGTGTTATGCCAAGATTACTTTTTCTCTCTTTCAGTTGAGACTCTTCGTCTTCTCTATTACAGTCGAGCTCACCCTCTCTATTTTAGCTACAGGCTTCAATGCTCATCCATCTGTCAATCCCTTCTAATAATAGTCTTCCTTCATTGGATGAATCTTGGAGACTCTTCATCTCCTCTGGCGATTACACAAAGGTCTCCTCGAATTCTCTGGAAGATGTCATCAATGGTTTCTGGTAGTTTCATTGTGTCGTGCATCAGTAGCCCTCTGATCTCCTTTAGTTTTATTCATATCCAGAATAGCCAACCACACACAGTCTGTCTTATTTTCTTTTATACACACCTCCATGGCGGTTCCACTTCGCATTTCCTTAGGCAAAAGAAAGACAATTGTCCCAGCAACTGAAACACCAATTGATTCGCAATCATGAATCCATTTCACTAATAGATTTGTAACTGAGAGGTTAATTGTGAGAAAGAACAGTAACCTTCTGATCATATTCCAATTTATCTGTGTCATTGGATGAACTTTATTGACATTGCCTTTAAATCAGGTTTCGGCATTTCGGAAATCCTGTGTTGAGTGTCTCCACACTTCATTTCGCGATCTCTGATGTTCCGATACAAAACTTTTCTTCACTAGCTCCTTCCCCAATATGACTATGGTCATAACCAAGCGCCTATGCAAAAAGCGCTTTTCGCGAATTCGCATTTCATGAATCTGGAGATGAGACATCTCGACTTTCTAAGTCGCAATCTCTGAAACCCCGAAATGGAGCTCATATGGACTGACTCCTTCCTTTATCATGACCATGGGCTGTGATCACAGCCTTATGCATAAGGCGCTTTCATGATTTCACATTTTGTGAGTCTGGAGATGAGGCATCTCGACCCTCCAAGTTGTGATCCCCGATACCCCGAAATGGTGTGGGATCAACAGTCCTGATCAACACTTGATCTGACGATTCAGATCATTTTGCGATTTCGACATTCCTGTGGTGAATGTTCTTGTCACTTCCAAATCCCGATCCACGAAACTCCGTAAATAAGTCATATCAATGGTCCAGATCACATCTTGATCTGACGGTTGCAATTACATTGCGATTTCGCATATCCCGATATCGGAATTCTTGATGTTAACATTCCTTGACATCTCCAACTCTCGATCCTCAAATTCCCGAAATGGACTTGGATTCAACGGTCTCGATTCAATCTTGATTCAACGGCTGCAATTGAATCGCGAATTCACATATCGCAATTTCGGCATTCTTGTTGCGTTGTTTTCTTGTCTCTCTATGTCGCGATTCACGAAACTCTGATATGGAGTAAGTCTGTTGATGTCACATGTGTTAAATAACTGCCATGTGTCACCCTGATTCATGACTTACATGTGCTTGGAATGTTGAATCAGTCTGACACTTTTCATTACCTGGTTATGCCACGTGTTCCTAGCTGACGTTGTTTGCTGACGTGAGTCGGATCGACGGTCCAGATGTGATCTTGATTTGACGGCTCAGATTACGTCGCGATTTTTCATATCATGAAATCGGGATTTTTGTGGATGATATTACTTGTCATCTCCAACTCTTGATCCTCGAAAATCCGACAAGGAGTCGGATCAACGGTCCACATAACCCCCTGAGATGGACGGTCCTCCTGGTTTCGGGATTTTGTGAGCCCTCTACTCCTTGCACTTTAAATATCGTGCAGGTTCTCCTCGATCCAACGGTGGTCAGACCCTGCTCTCAGATCTAACGCCTAAGATCTATCCTCCTCTTTAGCTCACTCTTCTTGTATATATTCAGATCTGACAGCCCTCATTCTGTCGGGAATTTTGGATGGGATACAATGATCAGAAATGCTTCACAAACTTTACGGGACTTCGTCATGCCTGATCAACGTTCCTTTGCCTTCGATCATTTGATATTCCTGGACTTATCTTCTATTTTCCTGTTGATCATCGTTGTTGTACTCAAGCCATCATTATTGTTGTACTTTCCATCAATGGCAACCTTACGCTACCTGTAAAACATACCAAACATCCTCTGCACTGTCTCTTCTGATCTTATCGAGGTTTCTCTGCAGCTTCTTCCCAAAATACTTCTGGTGCCCGTCTATTACATTCTTCCTGTATTCATTCCATCTTCATTGTTGTACTTGCCATCAATGACAACCTGTTAAACATTTCCAACAATACAAGAGCTAAAGCAACAACATAAAATAATGAGTATTACGGAGCACTTGAAGGGCACTCAATAAATGAAGACTCAACAAACATAGTTAAAGACATCGCAGACAAATAAGCCAGAAAGACAAGCCCAATTGGAACCCCTCCAAGAACAAGAAGCACAGATGATTGTGAAGTTGGAGGAAGAAAATATGAGTATGGCACATGCAAATTCAAAGGGTGAAACATTACTACAAGAAGAGATAACAACATAGACAGTCGAGGTGCTAACAGACAAAGCTACATAGATGAGGGAAAAAGGAAAGGAACTAGCAGGGAAGTTCCACACTTTGGAAAATGTGGTACAGGGAGCACACACCACCTGAGTGGCTCGAGATGAGCCACATGTCAGTGTTGGGGGCCTATTGGGCGCATGCCTATTTTGAGAAGGAAGTCTATTTTGGGAACATGTCTATTTTTGGAGAAAGATCAGTTTTGGGGAAAGACCTATTTTTGGAAAGGAATACCTAATTTTGAAGCACACGCAACAGGTGGCAAGAAAGAAACATGAAAAAAAAGAAGGAAAAGCAGCATGCGGGAGGAAAAGCAACGTGCTGTGCATGCATACAAGCCTAACCATGATAGGGTTAGGGTTTTTGACAAGATTTTAATGGCTATAAGACAAAAAAATAGTATAAATAAGGACCTAGGAGGTCTAGGAGATATAGATAGGGATATCGACATTAACAAATGTGAGATAGAGATCTATATGAGAGGTCAACTAAGGTAAAAGCAGAGAGAGTTGATTATTATGAATTTTGTAAGTTGGTAATGATAATAATTCTTGTAGAAGAGTCAAGTAAGGTAGTCTTTGAGGGTTGGTTCACAGGATGAGAAGCCTGGTGTGATCTAGTCAACCTCCCAGAGGGTTCTTACCCTCAATCTTGATTGTATTACTGAATATGTAATGTGCATAGTGCAAGATTTTGCAGCAGATTAAATAAAAGAGTAGAGAAGATAGATCTTTGTGTTAGTAGCCCCAGGAGGGGGTGAACCACAGTAAACCTTGTGTTATGTGTGATTTTTAATGAATTTTTACTTTATGTTAATTATTATCTTATGAATGAATGGTTAAACTAGTTATATTAGCATGCATGCATAGAGTTAAAGATGAATAAATCATAGAAGTACTTGAATAATTAACAAAGATAATGCATAAAGAAGGAAGAAAAAAATTCCCAGATCCCCACTCATTCCTAGACTGCAAACACCTGAGTATTGTAGTCCCACATAAAATATATCTTGGGTGATACTGTGTTGCACACCTTGTGTGCAGTGTTTCCTTCTGGTGTACCCGAAGGGACGATAGTTTTTTAGGGTTTTGTTGGAAACTTGTTGAGATCTGAACCTGGTTCAGCCCAAGAAAAAGTAAGAGAGAAACAACCAACAGTTGGTAAGTGAAGTGTTTCCCTTCTTGTTTGTCCACTTGCCTTTCATCACTTTCCCGTGTGAGGAGCGATCTCCAACCAACGATTGTAATGTTGAATATTTCACTGGAAAAATTTGTCTCGAAGTTGAAAAAACAACAACAAGAGTTGCATTTAGAATTGCAGTAGTTATATGCTCGGGCAGAGGAGTTTCAACACTTATGGAGGAATTTCATATCCTTCAAGGAGTTGCAGCCACTGTACTTTCTCCTGTATAGCAATGTTAGTGCAAAAAGGTAACAATTTTCCTAAGAAATGTATAAGAATGGCATAAAAATGGTATATGGGTGAAGATTCATACCTTACTGAAAAGTGATAAAAAACTAAATGAAAAAGGTATTAAGAGAAAATGAATAATGAAAAAATGGTAAGGAAAAAGGTATTGGATGGGTGTTGAAAACATGCAAAATTAGGCCCCCATCATCTCCCCCAACCCAAAATTGTTGCATGTCCCTATGCAACCAAAAATCAATCAAGTTTAGAGATATCTAGATGTCCATGGAGGTTTCTAATATGTATTCCACATCCCCTGCTTCATTTGGATGAATATGTCCTTCCTTCTCATTGGTGATATGCCCTATTGTAATTTATTTTTCCTATAGTGGTACTTGCTCTATTTCAGTTTAAGTGGTTTTATCAGTCAATATAAAATATGTGGTTTGGATAGCCACTTATGTTGTTCCTTGGTTTTGGTTGTTTCTTCTAGCTCAATAGAGGGTTCCCCTGCAGCAAGAGAACTTGTTTCCTTGGGAAGGAAACCGAATTTCTCAAATGTCCTTTTTTTATTGATTTCATCCTTGAGAATATTGAGGTTAAGTTGTAGTTTCCAATTCTTACTCCTTGACATTCTATTATGTTTTATACGGGATGCATATACAAGTAAGGAATGTGTAATACTTACTCTTTCATGCTCCTAGGGTGTACCAGAAACCTTTTCTTTAGGATCAACAGCCTTCGTCTCTAATTCATCTTCTTCATATACATTAGAGATGGTGGCATGATCCTTTCCAAAAGTGATTCTTGCTCGTTCTTGTGGATCAACAAGAGCCTCTGGTTTTGGTTCCTCCTCTTCTACATATACTTCAAATATGGTGGTAAGCCCTTTGTAAAAAGTGCTTATTGTTGGTTTGTGTGGGTTAGCAAGAGCCTTTATGTCCATTACTTCATTGGCTTCCAATTTACTCCCCTCTGCTAGTTCTTGTGGGCTAGTAGGGGGTTTTGTACTCATTGCTTCACTGGATTCTAGGTCACTTCGATCTGTTGTTTGTTGTTTTTGTTGAGTTGTGTTCGTGGACCTGGTTCTTCATTTATTTTGAACACAATGTCACCTCTTCATGTACCCTCTTACTCTCTTTGTGAAGGGTTTTCTACCTATGACCTCAACGTCACTATCATGGCTCTCTTTTTTGGGGGTTGCATTATTGTAGTCCCAATCTATAGCTACCCTTGTGACTCTCTTTTGTTGGGAGTGTCAGCATCTGGGATTTCTGGAGCTCCGGTACTGTTGCCTTCAGATGGAGTTGCACCCTCTACTCCCCTTGGTTCCAGAAGTGCGGATACTGCATCATCTACAATTACACTTGGTTCCCTAAAAATTTCATTCCATGTTCATCCCTCTTTGTGCAGGGCACACTCGACCAACATATTTATGAGCCCACGGTGTGAATGTCTTCATGGTATGCAAAGTTTTGAAAAGGAAATATGGCATGTTGATGGAGCATCCATGTCCGAGGTGGTCCATGAGTCGAACATGGTGGAGGTAAATGGCCCTGTAGTGGCCTTCACATCTAAAATAATGCTACATGGATGTGGCTATATTCTGCAAAGTGTGTGGAAGATTTCAAACCTTGTTCCTTTCTTTACCAATGCTTCTTTAGGCTCAAGAAATTGTCACAAAATTCCAAGCTTGGAGGTTCTTATGGAATACAACCTTTCACCTATTTGTGGCAAGTCGGTAACCTCCACCACTGTTTCTTATGCTACTTCAACTAGGGTACCTTCAACCATAGATTGTTTGACCCCAAAATTTATAGAAAATTCCAAAGCGACTCCATTGTTATAACTCTGCAAACATTGAATATACTCCATCCATCCAACCTGGTTGAGAATGTACCTAATGTGATCATATGCTTCGAGTAGCAGTGGTTTCATGGGTCCTCTATGGATCACAGATCCTCCCATGGTTTCTATTCTTCTCTCAACTCAAATTTCTTGTGATTGCAAAGGGAACTGGTTGTTGGACTGGTGGGAGATTTCCAATTACAACGATAACGATGATTATGGTAATTATGTGGATTATGGAGTAGGGTGGTGATTATGGTGGTGACGTTAATAATGGAAACATATGTCACTTAAATATTATTAATTACTCATTCTATTGGAAAACATACCTTTCCTTTATTACCTTAAGTGGATTTCCCTCATACGAGTGTTGTGCTGGCAATTGGGTCCCATGATCGATCAAACCTCTTTGTCAATGGTGGATTTGTGACAATAGATGCATAGTCGCATCAATGGTTTTGGTCAGAATATTAGAATCAATGTTAGGGGTTAATTTTCTCTTTATTTCCATCATAGGTGCAGTAATGACGTTACGGTTGAGAATTGGTGTGGACGAGAGTTGTGGTGTTGCAAATGAGAGTTTCATCAAGGTGTAGATTTGCGAAAATACTAGGAATTGCAGCAATGACAGAGTTGTAGCATCGTCCTGGAGTTTCAGAAAAGTGTGTGGTTACAGAAATATGAGGAATTGAATCAGTGGGAAGAGTTTCATTAAATGACAAAGCTGCAACATCATCCTTTTTTATGTCTTAGTAGTGGATTTATGATCACGATATGTAGAGTTGCAGAAGCAAGAGTTGCAACAATATGGAATTGTAGCAATAGGAGTTGAAGAAATGGGAGTTGCAACAACCAAGTTGTAGAAGCAGGAGTTGTAGAAACAACCTTCTTCCCTGCATATCCTGAAAAAAAAAATGATTAGAGAAGCAATTTTATTAAAATTTGATCAAAAGGATCTTGACATAACCATCGTGAAATTGTGATGTTCCCTTCTTGATTTCTCTTGGATTTTAAAAAAAAAAAAATTAACATGCCTTGCGCCAAAGTAAGATGATTTTCACAAAGCATGCCCCCATGCATTCCCTTAAGGATTTTCATACATGGGTGGTTTTTTTTTAACACTATTGAATCACTCAACATTTGTTTCCCCCTTGTTTACAATCTCCAAATCGTTGTCAAGGAATCCACTAGTGATTCTATTCAGAAATTATTCCTTGGATAGGGGTTTATGATACAATCGAAGCCTGTGTCCATTTTCCATCAGAGAATTTCTCTCGTCATCAATGGTGTGAATTTTTATGGCTCCATTTTCATATACATTATCAATCTCATAAGGTCTGATCCATGAAGTGTGAAACTTTCCTCTGAAATCCTTGAATTTGGAGTCGAATAATAAGGCCCAGTCTCCAACTTTGAATTTATTCTTCTTAATGAACTTTTCATGCCACCAAGATCTCTAATGTTGTATTATTATTGTGTGGTGTAAGGAAGCTTGACTAAGTTCATCTATTTTGTTGATCTCAAGGAGTCTATATTTCTAAGCTTTAGTTAATTCCATTACAAGTTGTACAGTTGTTCTGAGTGTATGGATCATTCTTTCAATCAGAAGAAGCACTCTCTTTCCATACATGAGTTAATATGGAGTACATTCAGTAGTAGTCATCCATGTTTTCTGGTTGACCCATAGAGCTTTGGGTAGTCTGTTAGCCCAGTCCTTGAGGTTTACTCTGACAGTCTTGGTGATGATGGCCTCAAGGATTTTGTTTGTCCCTTCTACATGTTTATTTTCCTATGAGTGATATGGTGTAGTAACCCTATGTTTGATCTCGTATTTTTCCATCAAGTCTATAATGAGTGTTTAAGTGAATTGTGTTCCTCCATCAGTAACTATTTCTCAAGGTATCCTGAATCTGGTGAAGATTTCTTCATGAATAAATCCTACTACTGCTTGTTCTGTCGTAGCCAGGATTGCCTTGGATTCCATCCATTTTGTGACACAATATGTACATACTATGATGTAGGAGTTATGATGGGAAGAAGGATCGATCGGCCCTACAAATTCCAGGTCCCATTTGTCAAAATATTCTAATACTAATTGTGGTTTTAACAACATCACATTTGATTGCACTAGTCTTCCTATGCGCCATCAGTTGTCACACCTTTTTACATATCCATTGGCATCTTTGAAGATAATGGGACAATAGTACCCTTGGTGAACTACCTTGTACCCATTCCTCTTGTCTACAAAGTGTCCTCCACATGGACTATCATGATAGGATTTCAAGATCTCATGGATCTCATCTTCTCGCACACATCTTCTGATAATGAGATCCAATCATCTGTGGAAGAGACAGTTGTCGATCCATGAGAATAGCCAACTTTGTGTGATGATCTTATGTCACTCTTTTGGAGATAAATGGTGTGGGATTCTACCTAAATCCAAGTAATTAGTGATATATGTGAACCAAGGAGTGTTAGTAGAAACCACTAATAGGTGCTCATCGGGAAAAAAATCTTCTACGAGTGGATCATTCTCATTAGGTACAAGACTTTAAAGGAAATCAACCACTACATTATATTTTCCTAGTTTATTTAAGATGGTTATATCATATTCTTGTAATAACAATAACCACCTAGTTACTCTGCCATTGGTGATAGGTTTATTCATTAAATATTTTATGGCAACATGTTGAGTATGCAAAATTACTGGATATCATGTAATGTAATGTTGAAATTTATTAAATGCATGTATTACCACGAGAAATTATTTTTATGTTACCATATAATTCATTTATGTGGGTGTGATATTTTTGTTGATGTAGTAAATCATGTATGGATAATTTCCTTCTAGTTTCCCTAGAACAACTCCAATAACGATGTCTCATGCGTTTGTAGAAATATGAAATGAGAGGGACCAATCGGGCCCTCTTAAAATGGGAGCTTAAAACACCTTAGTTTTTAGTTCATCAAGTGCATGTTGTCACCTTTCTTTCCATAAAAAAATAGAATATTTGTTGAGAAAGGAAAACAATAGACGAGAAATTCATGAATTTTTTTAAATAAAGTGATGATATCAACCAACATAACCTAAGAAGATTCATACATGTTTTTGCGAACATGGAGTCAGGAAATTAATATTACCTTGATTTTCATCGAAACCACTTGGATGCCTTTAGTCGAGATGTGGTGTCCTAATATGATGCCATTAGTTAACATCATTGAACATTTCTCGTTACTGAAGGAAACATTTGATTCCTTACACCTTGTCAATGTTTTCTCCAGGTTTTCTAATGCCTCATCAAATTCATTACCATATGTCGTGAAATCATCCATATATATTTCCACACAATCATGAATTAAATCAAAAAATATACCAATTATAGCTCTTTGAAAGGTGGTGGGGGCATTACCTAACCTGAATGGTAGACACAATAGAAAAATGTCCCCCACGGAAAGGTAAATGATGTTTTGTCTTTTTCCTCGGGCATGATCTAGATCTGATTATACCCGTTGAATCCGTCGAGGAAAGAAAAATATTTCTTCCCTGCTAACGTATCCAAGACCTGGTCAATGAATGGAAGTGGAAAATGGTCCTTGTGTGTATCTTTGTTGAGTTCTCTATAGTCCACACAAATTCTCCATTTTCCATTCTTCTTTGGTACCATGAAAAGAGGGGAGACCCATTAGCTTTTATAAATTGGATAGATAAAGTTGGTTGTGAGCATTTTTTATAGCTCTTCCTTAACTATGTCTTTCAGTGTCGGATTCATCTAACATTGGGGTTGACAGATGGGTCTATATCCTTCCTTAATGTATATGTGGTATTTTCATAAGTCAAGATGGATTCCCATCATTCCAGAGTAGTCCCAAGTGAAGGCATCATTGTGCTTTTGTAGCACTTTAACCAATTTCTCTTTTTGTTGTTCATTTAGTCCCTTGTTGATTTTCAAGGTTTTCACAAGGATGATTTCCATAGTTTTTGTAAGGGACCCTTGATCTTTTTTAGGTGAGGAATTATGTTCTATAGGTGATATGATTGTTGAGGCAAGAAAAACTTGTGTTTTTGGATGCATAACATGCTCAAGAATACATGAGTTAGTTTTGGAAATAGAAGAGGCTATGAAATCAATGATTTGGTCGTCCTTTGTTTTCTCTCTGATGGATAAATACTGATCTATGGAGAGGACTTTATGAGATTTTCCTTCTTCATTACTATCTTCTACATTGACCTAGAGTGGTGTTTCAAAATCTATGGTGGTTTTGGTGGGAGGATAGAGGATTAATTTTTTTGTAGAGGTCCCATGGGAAATAGTCATGTTGCTCGACCTACAACCGATGTAGGCATTAATAATGGCCATCCAAGCCCTTCCCAAGATTAAAGGATACCCTCCCTGAGAGGTTTTGAGTTGTAGGACCATAAATTTAGTGGGATATTCCCACGAATCTATAGAGATCACTGCATCTTCTAAGATACTCTCTAGTTTGATAGTTTATCTTTCAACGAGATGAAGTACGGTTGGGATTTCCCTAAGAACAGTGGGTCCTAAGGCTTGCATGGTCTCATGTGTCATTATATTAATGACATCATTGAGGTCAATTAATGTATTTATAATGAGTGTATTATTAATCTACACATTAAATACTATGCTACCAGGATCAAAGTATTTGGCTGTGAGAATTCCCCCCGTCATTAAGTCTGACAGTATACCCATAACATCGATAGTTTGGGGATACTTTTGTTTTCTACTAGGTTTATTGAAATAAATTTCTCGTACCACTCTCGAATAGATGGGTACATATTTGATGGCTTGGAATAGAAGTATTTTTACACAAACATTCTTGAGTTCCCCCAATAAGTCAAACTCAGGTTAAGTAAGAGGTTTCTCTAGGTCTAATATTTTGGGATAGGGTGGGTTTTTAAGTTCAAGGTGGACATTATCAACTTTCAAGGTTTCCTGAGATTGTTTCGGTTCTGATTGTTCATTCTAAACATCCTCATTTAAATATCCAATATCAATATAAGGTTGGTCCTTGGTTAGTGTCTTCCCATATCAAAGGTGGATATCATTGCAATCTGGGGAAGAGATGAAATAGGTAGGGTAGGTAGCAATTCTAGCAGCTTGTGTTGGTTGGCCTGGTCTTTCATTGTTAGGGTTAGGGATGGGTTGTGAAATTATTTATGGTCAAGGGTGGGATGATGTGGATGCATTCATATGTGGAGGGGGAATACATTGCATGGGTTGTTGAGGGCCTCCTAGAGTAGGATTTCTTCACCCTTGTTGCCATAACTAGTTTGGAGGAGGAGGAGCCACCCATTGTTGTGTTGGAATACCCCATGGTTGAGAAGAATATTGTATGGAAGGGTTAGTCCAATATGAATTAAAATATCGAGATTGGTCTTAAAACGTACCTTGAGGTATGGGTTTCCATTGTCGCTTCTAAGAGACAAAGCATAACTGTTTTGGTTCCTCAACTTTCTGATAGATGTCTCTCAATCCTGGTAAGGATGGACAATTGCAAGTGGCATGGTCCTCACTGCATATTCCACAAACCTCAATTTGATCCAATGGATATTCTTTCTATGGGTGCTTCATTCTACATTTTGGACAAAATATAGACAAAGATCGTTCTGTCTCCTCTTTCTTCTTATTTGTTTGTAGTGTATCCAAATGAGATCTCAAGGAACTAAGTATATCAGTCTTGAATTCCTCTAGCATGTTCCCAATCTTTGCTCATGTGACTCCACTTCCAACAGTCTTTCCCATTCTTGTTAATATGTCTCTTGGTCCCTTGCCTATTTTTTAAGTTCCTCTGGAATATTTGTGACAAAATTCCAAGATAATATCATATTCTAATTGAGAGACATCTCCTCCACCCATCAGGTTGAGAAGTTCAATGCATTCATATCTGACTCCTCTCGGAAATAAGACACGTCGTGTCTCAGGAGCCAAATCTCCTTACCTTGCCCATTTCAAATTATAGTTGAACCTTTCAATGTAATCATCAAAGATCTCATCTTCATGTTGTGTCATCATAAATACATCATCCCTCCTTTCCTTATCCTTGCAATAATCTTGGTATTTTTCTAATAATTTCTTCATCATCCGGTCCCAAGTGCGGATGTTGTCCTTTACAAGACCCATGAACCAATGCATTGCAACATTCTTGAATGTGGCTGGAAAAATATTCAATTTTTGGGCATCCGACACATAATCATAACCTCTGCAAAGTACATCGAATTCGAGGAGGAAGGTGTTGGGATATTCTTTAGATAGACCATGAAAATTCGGCAAGGTTGAATGAGGGATATTCTTCATTTTCATCTCTTCATTTGATCCTCTAATTGGAAATATGAAATTCGAGGTTTCTTCCTTGACAACTTGATGTGCCATTTCTCTCTAAGGGTTTTCTTTTTTCTTAAAGGTGATTCAAGAAAGATGAATTCCCTGGATTGATATTGTTCACCAATCATATATTTTGAAAGTGGAACCTCTGTGTGCATACATTCTTGTACTATCTCAGATTCTTGAGCAGAGGTTTTAGGTCTCCTTTTGGCAATGGAACTTGTTGTTGGTGATAGATATTTTGGTTTACTGAGCCCCTTTCCCTCTTGATATTGAACTGCATTATTAGATTTTTAGGAATTTTTGGATGAACTAATTATTCTACCATGTTGATCTCTAACTCTGTGCATAGAAAATATTATGTGAATTGATGAAAAGAAATCATATCACTCAATCTACTGAAATGAAAATCCACATAAAAGAAAAGCAACAACTACACTTTTGATAGATCCCCAGAAACGATGCCAAAAATGATGTACTTTTAAATCACTTCCCAATTACATTAGTAAGCAATTGAATATTTCTACATTTAATTATTAATCAGAGGTCGTATCTTACTTACGAATTTATGTGCACTGTATATGCAAGTATAATATTGTAATTGTCAATGAGTTGTAGTACGTTTGTTAAAATGCTACAAAATAAGACATCAAATGCTTGTTAGCCTATTTCTCATATACAATCATTAAGTCTTAATATACCACCTTTGGTATATTTTACATGCTAGGATATACTTGTTATCCTAAGTGTGTTTCTAGATTCCTATACTTCCTCATTTGACCTTATCTCCTGATGAGGTGTCGATGTGAGAACAATTGAGGTGGTTTCATTATTGTATTATATATTCATATGATTAAGATGAATATAATGTTGAGAATTATGGCTTGAGGCCTTTTCTACCAATCTTCTTGTCCTAATATTCTTATGCTCAATTTCTTCAATTGGTATTAGAGCTCTTATGGTCTTAAGGGACTGGTAACTCCATGGTAGTTTTCCATGAGAAGTGAGGTGCAACAAAAGAGAACTTGTTGATGATTTGGATGACATTGAGCGACAATATGAAGCCAAAAATATAAACCTAAACTCCACGAATCTGGATCTGGAGCAGGTGTTGCAAATTGGATCTAGTGATGTGGATCGATCAAGTTCAACCTCAAGCAATCTGCCAGGTATCAAATCAATGCTGAAAATTTGTAGTTTGTGCTTATTAAGACAACGATATTACTCTCACAAATGTTGCAAATTGAATCTCGGTTGTTTTTTTATTTTTTAGTTTTGACTCTGCATATCCCAATAAAAATAAAAAAGTTATTATAGATGGATATTTCTAATTGAGTTTGCAAAGAAAGCCAAGGGCCTGTTTTGTTTATAGTCAGCCGACAGAGATCTACCTACAGATCATCCCCTTTGAGAAATCTAATCGATTACTGGATGTAGTTGTCTAATTCAATATGAGACACTTGTCTTCAAATCAAACAAACGAGAGTGGTCGTGGATACATGGATCCAGTATGTTTTCAAATCGGGTATTGAATGCTCGATAAAATGAGTTCTATTTATGTTGAATGGAGCCCTGGGCCATTTTTCAACATTAAATCCAGTTTCTAGAGAATTGGAAATTTGAAAGTTGATGGTGGAAGAGCACATTTGATCTTAAAGAATTGATGGTAGATGTTTCTCACAACAACAGATTGCAGTTCTACATTATTATTTTTTGGCACAATGGAACCAACTCACTCAACCCATGCATCTACAACGACAAATCGTATGACATCTATAGCCTGAATCGTGCCAATTTCGTGTAATAAATCACAGCCTGAATCACAATTAAAATTGCAGCCTAGAACTGGGAAAAACGAAAGTTAAAATCCTAGTAAAAGCCTTCTCTTCTTCTGTCAATTTGATTAGTCACTATTTGGCTAACATTGTTTGCAAAAAAAAATGGGGGCTTGAATTTTGATATGAAAAAGAGAGCTGGCGAGTTTTCTGCACTTAAATCCATAATTGTTTGAGTTGTTGCGGTTCTTACAACAAATATGTACGAATATGAAGCGATTTCTATTTCAATCACACCACTTCTCTGTTAAAAAAAAAAGAATCATGAGTTTGCATAGCGCCCATAGAATCAAACTCATGAACGTTTGCTCAAGGATAGACCTCAACCTATGTCAATATTCTCTTCAATGATTTATATCTACCAGATCTACTTTCATTGGCCTTCTAATCATAGCTTGGAATGCAGATATAACATTTCTCTTGGTCGCCATTACAAGAAACCCTAACTAGAGAAAGGCAAGCAACAATGGATGTTCAGTTTGCATCTCATCCATTTGTAGTTGCGACAAAAATCGTGAGTGCATACAGTAAATCTCCTTCCAACTTTGTTGGCATCCTGCCCTTTTTATTTTGCAAACAGTAGAGTCTAAATAATGTCAAGGGATCTATAAGCGCACCCAATTGCTTCCTTTTCTTTGGGAGTAAGAATTGTATTTAAATCTCTAGAGATCCCTAGTTGGATTTCCCCAATAGAAGTCCCACCAGATCCCATGAACTTGTTCAGCTACACTATGTCAACATAAAATTCTAGATCGGTCCCAGAAATTTCCAACTAACATAAAATCTCCATTGCATCCTTCCCTCAAGAAACCCTTCTCCTGGATTGTGTGCCTCTTCTTTGCACAACCATTAGATCTCTACCACATCGATTTGTGAAATCGAGCACTCAGCTAATATCCTCCTGGAATATTTGATGTTTGTTGTATGGTCACCATCAAATTGCACATTCAAATCCATGAGATCGATAAGGAGTTCTTTGGGAAACAATATATTAAATCAATACTCAAGAAAATCCGCAACATAAGAAGGTATGGGTTACATTTGGCATTGCTTCACAATTGTGTAATGGAATTGTCATTAATAATAGTTTATTATTAATGACATCATGGAAGGGAATTTCTAGCTATTTCCATTATGGTGTATGTGGAGACAAGAAAGTTAACCTTTTTTTTTTCATTATTTTATCAAAGTCCATAAAAGCATCAATGGGTTATAAGCTCATATATGTATAAAATGGTTTGTAAAGATATTAGAAGTGATGGATTCATGGTTTAAAGTTAGGGGTGTATGTTGTTTGTAAAAATGGAGACATGAGAATTTGTTTTTTAGTTCAAGTCCAAATATAATGCAACTTTTGTAAGTCAAGTAAAAAGTTAAAGTAAAGTTTGATGTCAAGGTGAGAGTTTTGTGAAGTTGTTGAGAATCCCTTCAATGCTTGTAACTATTGAGAGTTTAATTTGTAAAAGGAGTTATAAGCGTTTACAGAAGAAATCTAGGTGTAGACTTCATGTACATCATTTTCAATAAAAATATCATTTTTTGCTTTGTGTCCTAGATCCACCCAAAATTGAATAAGGGGATCTTAGGTACACCTTGTATTGTGTGCGATGGTGAATGATTCTTTGAATGGTTTCATGGTGTTTTGTGTCGAGTTTTGACACTACGCTTATGATTTACTCTACAACTATACACACATGGAATCCACAACAATATAAGTACACAATTAATGCCAATGAAGCACATACATTAAAGCACAAGTAATCAAGCAAAGTAATCAAGAAGTGGCGAAGATATAAAATTGGCAATCAAATCAACATTGGACACATCAAGCTCATAATCAAGGACTCAAAGCATCATCAAATTTGAACATCAACTCAACTTTGAAATCAAAATTTATTGTAAACTTGAAAATAGTATTTATTTGTAAGTAATCAAGATCAACTTTAATTATTTTGTAAGTGTCCAATCAAATCAAGTTGAATTTCTTTGTAATTGGGTGCATTCTCGATTGAGCCCAACACCCAAGATTCATTGTAATTTTGAGTTGTAATTGACAAAGATGAATAGTTGAATGAATCATTGTAATATTTTGGGATGCATTTTCGGTGGTAACCGACATCCTCATCTTCCTGGAAGAAAGTTCAAGCGAGCGAGTACAAGCGAGTCAGAAGAGCAAGTGAACGAGAAGTTCAAGCGAGTATGTTCAAATGGAGCGAAATATAGAAATATTAGAGTTACTGAACACTCTAATAAACATCGTTGAAGATAATACAGTCATACTTCACAAAGAAACACTTCAATACATGCTAACTTGTTTGCAAGTGACGCAAGATAAAGTTAGAATTCTACAAGAACAATCTCAACTATTGAATGATGAGTTGATAAATCTCAAAAATCAATAGCCAGTGAGGTTTTCTGAACTAGTTTTTGTTCAGAACAACCCTCTCCATGATGATGATAATGATGATGATTTTGATCAACAATCGATGAAGGAACAAATCAACAAGCCAACTTCAGAAGCAAATTCCAATCACAATGAATCACAAGCAGAAGATGTCAAAGCACAAAGTGATACAAGAAGTATAAGTGAAAGTAAATTTGAATCACGTCATCAAGTACAACATGATCTTTCCAAGCCCATCATCAGACCTTGGGAAGAATTCAACTTCAATAGAAATAGACATGGCTTAGGATATGAAAATTAAAATAGTTTTCATATTCCAAATTACTCCAAACCAATTTTGGTTGTGAGCACTGGATTCCTTCAAGAAAATTCAACTTCAAATGTTGAAGATCAGAATGATAAGTTCCAACATTGTAATCGAGTTGGTCACATGTAGAATAACTATTTTGATCTCCATCCTTGTTAGAATTGTGGCAAGACAAATCATGCATCAGATAAATGTTCTAAGAGGAATAAACCCACAAGACTGAAGATTCACTATGAGTGGATTGATCCTTGGCAATGGTCATCAACTGTCAAGCAATTATATAAGTCTTACCGAAGAATTCAATCTCGAGTAAAGACCAATATTGTAGCACATAACATTTGTGTACCTCACATAAGTGGTCCCCTTATGGCGTATCTTTCGAGCATGGCCCTCACAAGATGATATAACATGTGGTTTTTGTTGGAAGATTGGTTGTTGTCATTGATGTCAACCCTAGTCATGGGTTTTGGACTGCAATATTGATGAAGGTATTTGGACATGAAGGAAAATGCACATGCAGATAAAACACCCATGGATGGATAGTATACATCATGTTGTTTTTGGTGGTATGTGGCACGTCACGTGGATCCTCATGGTTGAGGAGAAATGAATTTTTGAAGATGACAAAGTGAATTGAAGAAGGAAGTACATATAGTCCCTGGAGATAATTAAATAAAAGAATTACAAAATAAGAAAGTGTCAAGTCAGCCCTAATGTTTAAAGGAAGTGACATAAATGGTATAAATAAACATCATTATACATTCATTTTATAAAAGTCGAATTTCAGAGGAAATAAGAAGTAAATAAGGCCGGATTTCAAGGGAGGATGAAGTCTTTTGGCGATGTGTTCTAAGGTATGTTATTTTCAGGTCATCTTACCATTTTTGCTATAACTTTTTTGATAGAAAGATTCAGATGGTGAAATCACTATGGTATTGAAAAGACATATCAAGGTACCTCTGGTAAAAATTTCAGCTCTTGATTCACTATAATTATGGAGATACACTCTATGGAAGATAGGGTTTGTGACCAGTCATGAAGCTAGTCAATAAACA
>JZKD02S2387476.1:511093-539390 GCA_000966675.3 Picea glauca | reverse complement strand
ACTCTTATACTATTGTTCATTTCTCATTGGATATAATTGAATGGTTTAAGTATAAGTTGAAAAAGGTTTTTAAATTTTACTTGATACTGATTCACCCCCCTCTCAGTATCAACAGTTTTTTCCTCATGCCCACTTTTTGTTGTACTCAAATGGAACAAGTATGGTACTCTCTTGAGCCTAGAAGGGGGGAGTACAATGATGAAACTCTCGTGGACCTTAAGGGGGGGAGTTTAAAATTCTAGTGATGATGGTTCGTGAAACCACTTGTGGTCTCTCTTTCCAGCTGACAAAGAGGGGAATTGATGATGAAATTGAAGATGGTTGTCAGACAGAAAGTTTCGACAACAACAAATATCAAATATTCCATATGGGCATCAAATTTGCCAGATGGGAAATTGCAGTATGTAGATGGAAGACTTTGGCAGAATGATGGTTCTATATTGAATCATACATAGGGATGTTAATTTTGAGAGAAATGATGTGGACATTTGGTTCACCTAGATGGTCATTGGACCCAGCAGAGGACAGATGGATCCTTCCACATTGCAGCTTGGCATTGATTGAGTTGTCAGGAATTTTCAGGGATGTGGCAGACATGAAGCTGATTCACTTCTCTTTGTTTTCTCTCATCATATTGGAGTTCACATCAGTGAACAAATTGTTGGCATAGTGGGATTTTTTCAGGTTTCCCAGCATCTGTATTTGGCTATTTTTCAGGCAGTTCTTCATTGCAGCTCAACTCAGGAGTTTCACCATGAAGACTTGGACATGTACCAACTTATGCACCTTCTTTCTTGGTATTTTTATTTGGAATTATGATTGAGGGGGGGAATGTTAGACTCTTTCTCATATACAATCATTAAGTCTTAGTATACCACCTTTGATATATTTTACATGCTAGGATATAGTTTTTATCCTAAGTGTGTTTCTAGATTCCTATACTTCCTCATTTGACCTTATCTCCTGATGAGGTGCCGATGTGAGAAAAATTGAGGTGGTTCCATTATTGTATTATATATTTGTATGATTAATATGAATATAATGTTGAGAATTATGGCTTGAGGCCTTTTCCGCCAATCTTCTTGTCCTAATATTCTTATGCTCAATTTCTTCAATGATTAATTAAGTCATCGACCTATATTACTTCTTGTGTTTACAAAGAAAGAAATGTCACACTTGAAGGAAGTAAATCACACTTACGGAAAAGTAAATCTCACTTGAAAGAAATAAATCACTCTTGCAGGAAGTGAATCACGCTTGCAGAAAAGTAAATTAAACTTTCAGAAGGTAAATCACATTGCAGAAAGTAAATCAAACTTGCAGAAAGTTAATCACACTTGCAGAAAATAAATCACTCTTACGGAAAATAAATCACACTTACAAAAAGTAAATCACACTTGCATAAAGTAAATCAATCGTGCAGAAAGTAAATCGAATTTGTGGAATTGTAAAGGTGACTTGTTCAAGTATTTAGGATGTCTTAATTATTGTGAAGATTGTGTCATAACTCATGTATTGAATCCTTAGAGATTAAGCCAGACTGTGCTTTGTAAATGAAAGAAATAAACTACTTTGAACTGCAAACTATACAATTGTCAACTAAAAAATTGGATGCAAATTTCCAGCAGTCGAAGTTGCAGCAACAATATTTACAACAACTTGGGTCACAATGACAAAAATTGCAGCAACACGAGTTTCAACAACCATAGTCACAACAATAATGAATTTTAAATAGGAATTGTTGGAAATAAATGAAGGTGAATAAAATATGGCATGGTTATGCTTCAATTATTTAACAATTACAGTTCTGAAATATCATCATAAAGTGGCAGTGACAAAATCACAGCAATGAAACAACAAAGTTGAAGAACAATTATTTTATAGATAAAGTGTTGGAAATAAATAAGGAAAAGAAATTACAGTTACTTGCTTATCTATTAAACATCACTACCATGCAGTGTTAACAATCAAAAGATACAATGATCAAGAACTACAAGATGTTAGTGAAGGCATTGTTGGAAAAAAAAATGCAATTATAACTACTTCTACAAACTGTAAAAGATACAAAAATTACCAAGCTAAGAAGGTGGGTGTGCCTCCTTAGACAAGGTACTGTTCTAAGAATGTAGTAGACACTCAAACGATCAACACGCAATCAATTGAACATGAAGAAAAAATAAATTATATTTTGAAATTCTGAATTTTACAATACAACTAAATATTATTGCCAAAATAATCTCCTCTCTCGAGCTCAAGGGAGGTTGAGATTTTATACAATACATATGATGTCTAAATAAAACAAAGAGACTCATGGACAACCATGAAAATCCGGTTGTTCATCCATTTATACCGATATCACCGAATTTTAAAAAAAAAGAGAATAGGCATATGTTGACTCGGGTCAGCTAGGCGACGGTTGGAAAGTGAATTGTTTCCCTTCTTAATTATCCACTTGCCTTTCATCACTTTCCCGTGTGAGGAGTGATCTTTGACCGATGACTGTAACATTGATTGTTGCGTTGGAAAAATTTGTCCTTGAGTTGCAACAACAATAATGAGAGTTGTGTTTGGAATTGCAACAACTATATGCTTGGGCAGAGGAGTTGCAACATTTGTAGAGGAATCACATCTCCTTTAGGGAGTTGCAACCATTATACTTTCTCTTGTATAACAATGTTAGTGCAGAAAGGTAAGAATTTTCCTAAGAAATGTATAAGAATGGCATGTGGATGAATATTCATACCTTAGTGAAAACTGATACAAACTAGATGAAAAAGGTATCAAGAGAGAATGAAAAGTGGAAAATGGTAAGGAAAAAGGTACTTGACATGTGTTGAAAACATTCCAAATTAGGTACTCGTCACTATGACAGTGAAGATAAAACTTCTAGAATTAGATGAAGAAGGGAAGCGGATTCTTGGACTAGAAAAATTTATAGATTAGCATTCTATATCTCTTCGGAATATAAACATTATGTAGTACATATTCAAGTGGAAGAATATGTCTCCAGAAGATGTTGCATGGGAAATGAGCAGGTCATGAATAAACACCCTCAAATACAAGCTTTGAGGGAAAATATTTTTTAAAGAGAGGGGATATGTTAAGGCCCCTAAGGCCCTAACACTCATTTATTATTATTTTATTAAATGTGGTTAGGTCGGATTAGGGTAGGTTACAACATGTGCACTTTATATCCCATTTATAATAAAGGGGATTCATTTGTATAGGCATCTTGTCTTGTGCATTTGATATATTGTGAAAGGAGGTTCCTCCTTCGAAGTGGGTTATTATTCATTGACTATTCTTGGAGTTTGGTTCATAACATTTTCCAAACCCTACTTTGGTCATTTGTCTCTTTTATTTTGTGTTTCACTCGAATTTTCCCTCCCTTCACAGCTCATCAAGAAGCCTCCTTTGTTTATCTTCCTTACCCCATTTTTTTGTAGTTGATTCCTATTTCTACATCATGTTCCTTAAGAGAATGTCCCTTTTCTCCATTCATTTTTTTTGGAGGAAAAACATTTGGTTCTTTCCTTTAAGTTTTACCTTAGAAAACTTGTGATCATAGCACTCCACCTTGATACCTTATTGATACAAATTATGTTGAGAATGAAATGATATACAAACAAAACTATATCAGAGGACACAAAAATACAGTGAAACCCAACTTCTATTAATGAATAAAATAGCATAACGCTATAGAACACAAATTGGCTAGAATGGTGGTAGCTTATCTCTGAGGATAAACAGATGATGGCTATGCTCATTCAAAATAAGAATTGCATCATACTCCTTTGCATGCTCAAAGTACCTCCTTCACCTAATTATATATGAGAGAGTGAGAGGAGAATAATTCCCATTATGCATGTGGGATAAATTGGTATAAGTTTACAAAATTCCATAGGCATGTAAAACACTAGGACTTCCCGGGAGGTCACCCATCCTAGTAATACTCTAGCCCAAACATGGTTAATTGTGGAGTTTTGATGGGATTTGGTGCATTAACTTTGTAGGCGTGTACATGATGGTTTTAGTTAACAAATGGAGATGGAATTACATTACATTCCCGATCAAAAGGGTGAATATCATGGTTTATCAAAACCACATGCTCAAAAATGTTGACTCAGTGGAAAAGGTGGGTGGTCACAAAGATCCCCCGGATCAGTCCTCCCTCCTTAGGCAACAATGGTCCACATTGCATCAAGTTCCCTCGAGATATAGGGAAACATTTGTTGAATATAAACCTTGGTGAGCCAGTTTCTTGTTGATTTCTGCAGCTTTGGGCATGTATCCTTGTTGGATATGTGTTATATTATTTCCTCGGTTTTTGTGTCCATTTTTGGGCAGTCCTCATTTTTTATGTCCATTTTTGAGCTATTTCCAATTAAAGCATTAGGGTTGTTGACTAATACAGGTCATTGGATTAGGGTTTTGGATGTCGCTCGCTCCTATATGTATATTGTTTTTAAACAATGTATGTGTGAATGAATATAGAATATGTTGGTTTTCCCAGTTTGGGTTTCCAGGGGAAAAATATCTGTGTAATGTGTGTATTTTCCATTGTATATTTTTTGTTATTTTATTGAAAATATGTTTGCAATAAATATTGTATAAGGTTAAAATCTACATTTGGTATCAGAGAAATTATTAGCTTCAAGGGGATGCCTTTGTGGTTAGGGGTTTGGCTTGGGATTATGACAATCCTTGTTAGAGTGGGATATCTATGGTATTTATTCTTTAGGTAAAGAGAAATGGTGAGCAGTTCGAAAATAGAGATCAAGAAATTTAATGGGAAAAGTTTTGAGCTGTGGAAGCTCAAGGTGGAAGATTTGTTGGTAGACAGAGATTAGTGAGTCACTGTGGATCTAGGTATTGCACATATAGCAACTCCAATAGATGACTAGAAAAAGTTGGATCGAAAGGAAAAAAGAACAATACATTTGTGTCTCTCGGAGCGCAGATGCATTATTTGCAACAGGACGCTCCCATGAAAGAAATGGATCTAAGTCCTCAAGTGGGATATCTAAGTCTAAGGGTATATCTAAATCTCCCAGAAATTTTGTAAAGGTATGTTGGAGATGTGCAAAAGAAGGAAACTTCAAGAAGAAATGTAGATCCAAAAGCGTTGATAAAGTGAAATGATTTGAAGGTGCTCCCTCTACAAAATAAAATACCTCCAAGGAAGAAGGAGGAGATGTGTACTTGGCTTCTTCAATCACACATGCAGATCATGAGGCATGGCTCATTGACTCAAGTGCATCTTTTAAAATTAATCCCCATAGGGAGTGGTTCTGTGAATATGAAAGGTATGATGGAGGTAATGTTTTCGTAGGTGTTGACTTGATAATCGGAATCATAGGACGAAGAAAATTCAAGTTGAGGATCATATATGGAAGGGTTAGAACACTTCCTGGTGTTCTGCACATCCTAGGATTGGCCAAAAATTTGATTTCTATAAGCAAAATGGATGATGCAGGGGTAAAAAAAGTATTTGAAAAGGAAACTTACAGGATGGTTTGAGTAGAAATGGCGTTGCGAAAGGGAGTTCAGATTGGAACTCTATATAAGATACAAGGAAGCACTATTAGTAATGGGTGTAATAGTTCTATTGTTCTAGATATTGGAGCTGAAGAAGAAAAAAATCTTACAGTCTCTGGAGAAAAGGTTATGTTATGGCATCAAAGACTGGGGCATATCGAAGAAAAGAGATTTCAACTACTACATGGTAAAGGTATGGATGAAGTTATATATAACTCCTCTCTATATTTTGATTTATATGAACATTGTGTATATGGGAAGAAAAATCGGGTAAGATTCCCCTCTGGTGCAATGAGGGTAGTAGGAATTTTACAGCTAGTGCATAGTGATGTGTTTGGACCTGTGTCGGTTCCAACATTGGGAAAATCTGTGTACTATGTCTCTTTTATAGATGAATTCTTGAGGAATACATGGATATATTTCCTTAGGAAGAAATCAAGGAATGTAAAAATAGTTACATGCATGTAACAACAGTTGCAGAGGCCTAGTAGAACAAAGAAAGGAGTTTGCAACAACATTGTGACAACAACATATTACAGGTGGGTAATGGATTGAGAAAAGGGCTTGGTACAAGAATCTTAAGGTTTGGATAGGTGACCAGTAGTAGAGAAATACTAGTACAACAACATTCAAGGGTTGACAGGTGTCCAACATCAAAATTAGTGGAAGGACAGTAGGAGAAGACCTTGGACAACAAAGTTCAAGAGTTGTTTAGAGAGTTGTGACATGTATGTTACAACAGTTCTTTGAAGTGGTTTTGGACAACAAGTTAAGGGTTGCTTGAAGGTAGGACAACACTGGAACGACAACAAGTATAAGTCAGATTTTGGGGTAGCAAAGGAGGGTTGTTACAGGAGTGTAACAACAGTTTTTGAAAACCCCTAGAAGGTTGTTACAACAGAGTAAAAACAACAATATTGGACCAGGTTGTGGAACGGAAACCAAGGAGGGTTCCAGTTGTTCTTTATAAGTGAGTTTTGGTATTTTACTATATGTAATATTAGGCCATTGTCCTTGGTACAGGAGCCCAAGTGTTCTGGTTTAAGAACAAGAATTTTGAATTTGAAATTCATGTGCACCTGTCTGTGATCTAGTTGCTAGTTTATGTTGTGCTAAAGTAGTTATGCATCTCAGTGTGTTTATATTTACAATTAAATTGGGTAAAATTGTGTATAACTGTGGAAACATTAGACCATACCTAAGGTGAATTAAAATATAACATTTCCTTGTTGAAGTAGTTGTCTTGTTTGTACTTTCCATTAGCCCGTTGAAGGATGCCATAAACCTGTTGTTGGAAGTGATGGATCCATTCAACAAGTATAGATGCATGAGATTCCTTGGTTTGAGTGTGGGAGGACTATGTCGGTGAATATGTGACAAGAATATCTATATCAATAGAGCCAAATGGCTAGAACCCCAAAGTTATGAAGGGCTCTATTATAACTATGCTAAACATATGGAAGATTGTCATTCTCTAGAAGGGAGAGTCTATAGACTGGACCATTGGGTAAAGGATCATAGGGCACCAAGTCAATGGAATGTTTGACTTGAAAATGCAGAGGCACCCCTATAGGTGAAAAACTATCTTTGTGCTCCTCTATAATATTTTTGACTTACTTCTGTTGTATAGAAAGGTCTTGGGTTGAGGTTGTGGTGGTTGTAATTACCTTTTGTTCACCTTCTGACCAGATTGTGAAGAGGGAAAAATTTGTGGTTTGAAATATTACTTTGCGACACAGTTTTTTTGAGATCAATGAAATGAAACTAGTAATAAATACCTATGGTATCTTGTAGAAATGACCCCCCAGAGTAACAATGACACTATAGGGTTGAGACTCATGAACAACGTAAAATTTCCACACATATGGTTGTCCTAAAATAACATCACAGACTTCAAGTGGGGAAAAATCAGATAGTACATCTTTGAAGGTCTTGATGTTGTAGCACATGCAACATTGTTATCTGACATGAAGGTCTCGTCCCTGGCTCAACCAACCAATAGTGTATAGTTGGGGGTGTGGAATCATTGGAAACTTCAATATCTTGATGACCATGATCAATACCATGTTCTTTTGGCTTCCGTTTTGTTGTGGCTCACCTCCCACAACAACCCATTTTATTTTTTCTAATGGGCCCCTCTTTCTATTCTTAAACTTTTCATACAAGGCATACATTCTTGCTTCAATAAGGAGATATGATCTTGAAGAAATTTTTTCTATCACTTATACAATATATGCATTCTTTGTGAATAAAATCCCTTTGGATGTAGTCATAAATAGTCCCCCTGATACTGCACTCTTCAACCTCTCCACCCCAATTTTATCATTCCTCTCCCTCACAGTAAGGACCTAATCTCTATTTTTACTTAGCTGGCATGATTCATCTCAATCTTGCACCCTTTACCTAAGTCCTAATTGATTTGGAACAAGCCTCGCACCATATTTTATTCTAAAAGAAACCTCTTTGGTGTTCTCATCGGAAAGGGGTTTGTCTGAATCATCGTCGTCAAAATATTTCACTCCACACATCACCCAGAACTCTGAACCTCACACTCTAATATCTCTAACACATCAAATATACTCCTTACATGGCATCCTGTGGATGGATATATTCAAACCCAACCTGTACTTAGCACCCCCGAGTCAATGCGACCTATCTGATTGTTACCTCCCCAAGTTTCATATTAAGATTGGACCCTTTTCTTCCCCATTTATCGATCTTCAATAATTTACCTTTTATTTATTTCGGGACTCTTCACTACCACAAGGTATCAAAGGAATATTCCTTCGATACCATCCTCATCAGAGTCCAGTTCATCCCTCATCCTTTCAAACTCTGAAACTCTAGCTCTGATAGCTTTTTCTGAGCCCTTCTACTTTCGCATTTGGCACATTCTTCCAGGATAAAGGTATATTCCTTCGATGCCCTGCCTTAGGGGTTTAGTTTGAACCTCACCTTGAAGACCTTTGACGCCACAACTCTGACAGGTCCCACCTTCCCCGCAACACTACATACATGTCAAGTCGGCATGCCTTTCTAAATAAAAATGGAATATGATTCCGATGCCTCTCCCATCGGAGCTCAAACTGACCCTCTATTTTTCCCACTTCGATCTTATAACTCTGATGGTTGTCTTTTCGAATTTGAAACCCCCTAGACTCCGATACAGGGATTTGGGCAGATGTCGATCTTAATTAGCATTAATGATAAGGATTGAGACTAGATTCAACATCATATTTCATACACAAATGTGTTATGGCACATTTATGAGTGTTTTAATATCTCTTAATGGATAAAAACCCTTATTTTACAACCAATATTCTCCCAAAAGTTTGTAAACATCGCCCTTCGTTTACTCGCTAAGTGTGTTGTGTGACCATTTCCTCGACTCAATTATAGGTGCCACATTTTACTATTAATAGCTAGTATTTTCGTATCTATTGTATTATTTTCACATGGTTAAATTCACTTATTGATCTAGTGATGTAGGATTAACCAAATTCCCATCATGGCAAGCTAGAATCCAAAAATACAAAAAGGCTATGTTTATTTCCAGTCGGCCTACACACCTGAAACATCATCTCACCCGATCGAGGCCTTGGTTACTGACACTACCCCCCACATAAATCAAGACCAGAGTCCCGCATACGAGGAAATATACATAATTTTCAACTCAAGCGATTTCCCTACAGAGGACGAGGACATATAGATATATCATAATATCCAAAGAAGTGGCATTCATATGGTAGCAGCCTGACCAACTCTTTTCCCATACAATGAGGTTGTGCGATTGTGTTTCAAGCAATTTGATGTGAACACCACAACCATCATGAGAAAACAGGGGAAGTGTGTGTCCTCGCTAAGGCCCAAAGATATCAGTTCGAGATAGCATCTACCCACCCCCACTTGTGCTCTCAATGAACCATTCCTGAAAGGTTTTTCCCAAGGAAAAAATGGACCAATGAAGCTTATGAAACATTGATGGGATGATAAGGACAAGACCCTCAAACAAGGACAAAAATTGGTCCCTACCCATAGACTCAAAGCACCATATAAATTTTTAGTAGCCATGTTATTCCAGTTTTATGGCGAAGAGAAAAATGCACACTTCCAAACTGATTGGCTGCCATTAGCACATAACATCATCAAAACATGAAAAGTGTTCAACTGGGCAGGCATCTTAACCTTCAACATCTATCTTCATATGAATAACATCCCAGGTATGAAAAAACCTTGTTTTTACATGGCAACCTATATAATTGATGTTATTTGTTCCTTTGTGCAGTTTCTGTACCTCGGGTGGAACTTGGACCAAATCCAAACCCCATTCATCTGTACTACTCTCATCTCTAGAGCATTAAATAAAATATTTATTTTTATGACATTTTTAATATGTTCCTTGCCCCTCTACACTCTATTATTTTTGCTTTTCCAAGACATAGAATTTCTTTTGAATCTAGGACCAGGATGAAGGGGATAGTTGATTGGTTCCTATGTAAATACTATTCATATATTATGGTGTATGGAACCACTGGATCCCCTCACTTGTTACCATACTTTTTCCCAGACCATCTATTGATGAGAGAGATTACTTACCAAACTATGGGGTCAGGGGTCACCTCACTACTGCTAGTTAGCAGCAAAAATATCTGGCCCATTTTCCGAATCCACGTAGGGAATTACACCATTTCCAACGTCCCACATGAAATAAAGGAGGCATAAATCCTACAAGATATATGCCTATTCCTAGGAGAGCCTAAAGGCCATGAACCCCATGAACTTGCAATCAGTCATGTTAGATTTGTTGGCCTCACCCGCTCCAACATCCATGTAGTTTAATTTGATGAAGAA
Source organism: Picea glauca (assembly GCA_000966675.3). NCBI lineage: Eukaryota > Viridiplantae > Streptophyta > Pinopsida > Pinales > Pinaceae > Picea > Picea glauca. The sequence continues at coordinate 529,001 of JZKD02S2387476.1, read as the reverse complement.
AGATTTAAAGGAATACTATGATATGAAGAAGCCCTACAAAAGTTACCCAATGATGTTGCAAGGCAAGAGATTGAATGTGAAAAAGAGGAAATGAAGAGAGTGATTATAAACCAGTTCCAGATATTTCTCTAGTAGGAATAGATCGACACCAATGTTAAAGAGAAATAAAAGGCCAAAAGAGAGGAAAAGTTGGAACTGAAGAGGCTCTAGAATGAAGAAGAATATCAAAGAAGGCATGTCAAGGAGGAGAAAATCAGAAAATAAAATGAACTTAAGGCAAAGCAAGTGACACTTCAAAAGAAGAAAGGTGAAGAAGACAAGGAGAAGAAATTGGTTGGTGAGGCAGAGGCCAGCAAATTTGTCAATGAAGTCGAAGCTAAATGGGTTGTTGAAGAAATTGAGGTCAAGAAAAAGGAAGATAAGTTGTTGAAAAAACAGTAGTTGCAGGATTTGAGCCAAATCCCAAAAACTCCATCAACACCCAATTTGGGTATTGTGAATGAGGCACCTCAAGACTACACTCTTCTCAATGTTATTCTAGGAGATTCTTCTTTTTCGTCACAAGCCTTGAATTTTGAGGGAACTGTAGTTTCTATTGGATACTACTATTATGGGGGAAAAAAACAAGAAGTATTGAGAATAGATTGAGCAAGAGAAAAAAAAAAGGAGAAAACCTCCATACAAATGAAAAGATATCTTAGTTGAAAAAGGAGAAAATATGAGAATAGATTTTTTAGGATTTTATCTAAAAATGTAATATTTGAAATCTGAGCATTAAGATTATGTCCCATCCACTCCTCAATGATTATTCATGTATAAATAAGCCTCATGAGATTGAGGGAAGAGAGGAATGATTATCATCATTATGTTAATATGTTCTCATATGGAGAGATTTGGATCCATAAGAAAAGTGTTGTAAATTTTTGAATTTGACTTGAATAAGGAAGTGTTGATGTTATGATTCATTGAGTGTGATTACTCCTTGGTTCTGTAAGCCTCTCTAGCCACACATTCTAGGTGAGTGTTGGCACCAGGACAAAGAGGAACGAAGAACAATCGTGGGAAAGAAAGCGTGTAGAAAACTGAAGTAACAACTGGTAGAAGAGCAGCACGCACGCATGCAAGAAAGCGTGCACAAAGGAAAGCGACAGCTGGAGGAGGAGCAGCACATGTATGGGAGAAAGACCTAACGTAAGAAGGGTTAGGGATTTTGTAATATTCTAAAAGAGGTTGAAAAGCCCAAAATGTATAAATATAGATACGAAAGTATCATATAGAGTAGTTCGTTAGTAATTGTGAGCGATTTTCTGTAATGTTCAGAGCGATACGAATTGATTTTTAATTTGGTGAGCAAAGGAGACCCAAGGAGAGGTGGATATGAGGATTAGACCACAAGTTGTGGATCCTGGTGCGATCTAGTTCACCTCGCATAGATCTTACCCCGTTTTGTGAAGAATTGTAAGTGCGAGGTGTCGGAAATGCAGAACTATCATAATATAAGAGCCAAGAGCCAAATCTTTGTGGACGTAGCCCAGGAGGGGGTGAACCATGGTAACTCTCATGTAATGTATTAAATGTATGCATGATTCTTCTTTCTTTCAACAATTGATGGTTAAACTTGATTGATGAGTTAATACTTGGTTTTGAATCTACTTATAGTTAAATGTTATTAACCTGTGGGATATTCGTATGTGAACCCAAGGAATAAGTACTCTCCCTTACGGATCACGGTATATGAACTTATCCGAGGAACCCCTATCCCATGCTCTATCCTAGGATATAAACACTTGAGTCTTATAGCCACCCATTTAAAGCTATCTCGGATGAGACTGTGCAGCGCTTTATGGCGTTGTGTTGCCTTCTGGTTTACTAGGAGGGCTGATAGTTTTAGAGGCTTTGTTGGAACCCAGAATGACATGAACCCTGGGTCAATAACTCAGACAGCCCCTGAAGGGAAGAACTAACCAACAAATGGTTCCGTTGTCATGTTAAGAAGAACAAGAAAGGACTGAGTAAATGAGATGGAATGAATAAAGAATTGAAGGAAGAGCAATGAACCATTACAAGGGGATGTTGAGACCTTGGAACCCCACAAGAGAAGAAATCAATTGTTGGTTGAGAACCACAAAGCTATAGTTTACACAAAAGACAATAGAAACCCTAGGATCACACCGCGTAAATACCTAGATAAATATGTATTTACGGATCTACATGAAGTTTTTTTCTGTGATATTCTGCATCTACTACAGGAGTGGATATTAAGGTTAAAGGATACCCACGTGATGAATCAGATTCGATAGCTAGATTGGACTCCAGTACAAATCCAACAGATGCAGCAGGCGAACAAAAAATTCACCCACGCAGTCGAATTTTGTCTTGATAGTATTGTGGCGGGCTTTATCACAGAATTCGCAATAGACACAGCAAATTCATACAGCACAGCTGAGCAAGAGTTCCTATGAGGGCCTAGAGGAAGGTACATCCGATCACTATATACTTCTATCAATATAATGCTATATAACAAAGGTGTGATGAAAATGGAATTAGACAACTAGACTTCCCTGTGCGCATGGGAGAAGGGGGGGAGCACTGACAGAGAAAGGAGGAATGGAAAGAGGGAAGGATACAGAGAAGAAGGAGGGGGAACCCTTGGACCCGATCTTGATGGATGGTGACCAACTCAAATGGATTTTGGCGTCATCAGGAACGACGCATAGCGGAGCACCCTACCAATATAAGGTGAATACCAAGAAGAGAGTCATAGCCGAGAGGGAGGGCTTGGCTAGCAATGAGGAAGAGATAGAGGATCTCTGGGATGTGGAGCAGATTGAGGAAATCCTACATGTCGCATATGAGAGGAAAATAGGAGGACCAAGAACAAAAGGAGAAGACAACCATTTCTTCAATATTAATGTCAGTGTCAACCCCATAAACCCATGTGCGACCAATACACCAAAAAGAACACCATCGTTTAGACAACCAAAGTTCGAAGGAAGTCCAACAGCATGAAGTACATCAACACAAAGGGAAACAACTGGAGGATCCAATTCAAGCAACCTTAGTCAACTATCTACACCACGCGGAGGAGGAAGTAGCTAAGTATTTGGAATGGAAGGACACGACCCTACTATCAAATTACCAGAGTTTCGAGGAGAAGGAGCAAAAGACCCTGAGAAGCATCTATTCACTTGCGCAAAGATCTGGGAAGCAAAGAAGATCACTGATGAAGACACTAAACTTTTCCAGCTAGCGATCACGCTAAGGGACCGCACACTAGACTGGTACATGAGTCTAGACACGAACAGTGTTCCTGGAATGACAAGGACATTGGACGACATTAAGAAACTATTTACCAATGAGTTCCAGAAGCCAAACTCAGAGGATCAATACATGAATGAGATGATTGAAATAAGATAGAAACCAAGAGAATTGGTATGGGAGATTGATCAAAGATTCAAGCAATTGAAAGGAAAGTTAAAATACCTTATGATCGATATGCAACATCGGCACCAATTTGTCAACTCACTACGCCCACACTTAAAATATATGTTACAACAACAGAAGTTTCAGATGCAGGAAGAGGCTCTGCAGGCAGCCTTGCAATTGGAAGATAATCAATACCAGCAGACGGACCCAGCTATCGAAGAACTAAAGGAGGACCTAAAGAACTTAACATTTCAATTGAACTAGAATAAGAATAAGGATAAACGAGAAGCAGTTTGGTGCACTACCTGCAGAACGGAAGGACACCATAAGAATGAATGCCCAACATTTGCACAGTATATGGCGACAGGAATGCCAAACCCACTACCACAGAGAGGATTATGGTGCGAAATATGTAAGAAATCGGGTCATGACCCTTACCACTACACGATGATGCAGAAATACCAAACAGTCCCCAAGACCTCATATTGCACCTTTTGCAAGTCAATAGGTCATGACGACAAAGATTGCAGAACTATGGAGCTAATGCGGGAAAGAACATCAGACGCATACAGGGTCCAGGCAGAAATGATGACTGGGCAGGCAGCATCATAGTTCAATCAAGCCTCAGTACCATACAACATGGTGCAGCAACAGTATAATACCACGTCGCAACCTTACAATAATGTGCAGCCACAGTACAACCTAGCACAACCCCAGTACAATTCCACGTAGTATAATCAAGGACCACAGTACAACCCACCGCGAGGTGACCGCACAGCTTATAGAGGAGGTTTTGAACGCGGCAGAGGACCTGTCACATGTCACAATTTCTAGCAACTAGGACATTATGCACGGGAGTGTCCACTGCCACCAATGACTTGTATGTATTGTCACGCATCGGACCATGTTACGAAGGACTGTCCGACATTACTTGGAAAAATCCAGGAAAAAAGGAACCAAAATAACCAAAACGTTCAGTGGATTTCAGCCGAAGTAAGGGATGACAGTTGGAACATCAATATAGTCACTCGAGGAGGAATGAAAACAAGGAACAACGCAGCTCGACAGGAACCAGTGTAGAACCAATGGATAAAGAAGAACATTGAACCCGAGAAGCAGTTCGACAAGCATAAGGAGAAGGATATTTTTACAGAAGCCCGACAAGAATTCCAGAAGAAGAACATTGTGTTGACCACACAATAGAGCATAGAAGCTCTAGAATACGAAATGCCGCCATCAATGGACCATACCAACCGGATACAACCTGGGGAACAAGTAAGTATGATCAAATACTTTTTGCAATCATGCATCATAATGTTGAATGATCCTTCATATGTCAAGATATTACAAAACATCCTAGAAAAATGTAGCAGTGAGACGAAACAGAAGCCAGAATTGAAAACCGTCAACCACCTGCACACAAGAAGAAGAACAAGCAGGGAATTTAGATTAAATGCTAACATTGGGGATTTCAATATGGGAGATGCTATACTATATCTAGGATCTGAAGTAAATGTACTACCAAAAGCTACATGGAAATGCATGGGAGAACCTACACTGGGATATTCAACCGTTCAATTAAAACTATCAAATCAACATTGAGTCCTACCAATAGGTAGACTAAAAGAAGTGACGGTAGACCTGGATCGGGTGCGCACTAAGGTAGACTTTGAAGTCATTGAGATAGTAGATGTCACAACACCCTACCCGGCACTACTTGGTCTAGATTGGGTGTTCGAAAACCAGGCCATAATTAACTTAAAAACTAGAAAAATGACATTTGAGTCAGGGGACTACAGGGTCATAGCCCCACTCGACCCATCAAAAGGCGAGAGGTTCGTAGAACCCACTTTACTGTATTTAGAAGAGATCAACCAGTTGTACAGAACAACTGCACACGATGCAGATTACATAAACCCAACTACATACGGAGTACTCAGTTGGTGAAGCATTACTTTGTGCACAACAGACTCAAACACTGGGTTAGAAAACTGGCAGCAAAGACTACACGAAGTATCTACGAGAAGGTGTGCCAAAATAAACTGTGTAGTAATTTGGATTGGCACAGAAATCAGAGAACCACCCAACTTTCATGGGCTAAATGATTTGGAAACTTTCTTGACACAATATGAAGATGAGGTACTAGAAAACCAGATATTGCTAGCACTGAATTTAGCATTTAAGGCTACACCCACTAGATGATGGGGTGCACACAAAGAAACTATCACAGATTGGTACTAATGTAAGTGATTATTATGCATAAGGTTCAGAGCAGAACAGACCTGTAACAAACAAAAGAAATATGACGGACTAGGCACACCAGCAGAACACTTGGAGGCATGTCAAACACTATGGAAAATGATGCCACCGGAGGAATGGTCTCACCACTTCATTCATACTTTAGAGGTCATACCAACGAATTGGTATACGGACCAATAAATGAGTAAAGGAACCAAGACATGGGTAACACTCCAACAGAACTTTACAATCACTTTCTCATTCGACCATGAGAACCCCAACATAGACGCGGGCCTGAAACGGATCAGAAATATCATATTCATCGAAGAACCGGAAGTAGAAACTATCACAAAGGTACAACAACAAAATAAGCAGACAATCAAGGATCTATTGTCATGCTACCATGTACAGGAGGAATCTCTGGATGAAGACGATTTGCATGATATTCAGATTGAAGAAGTCGAAGGCAAGAGAGATGTGGAAGGACCACCCTTAGAGTCAGAGTTCATCTCCACTCCAATCAAGGTAAAGAAGGTTAGCATAGGGACCATTGAGTGGTCCAAGATGGTCATCATTGGAGACTACTAGGATGAACAGACACTACAAAGCATCACAGAACTGTTGCACGAATACAACAACCTTTTTCCCACAACCTTTACAGAGATGAAAGTCATAGCAGGAGAATTAGGAGAAATGAAGATACCACTCAGACCTGATGCGAGACCCATTAAATAACGACCATATAGTTTGAATCCCATATATAAACAGAAAGTTAAAGATGACATCGATAGGATGCTCGAGGCCAACATCATCGAACCAGCTGAAGAATCAGAATGGATAAGTCCAATGGTAGTACAGGACAAGAAACAGGGAAGAGGGATCAAAATATGCGTTGACTTGAGGAAGTTGAACGATGCATGACTACACAACCCATTCCCCATGTCGTTCACGGATGAAGTACTCAAGAATGTAGGAGGCCACGAAGCCTACTCATTTACCGATGGATTATCAGGATATCATCAGATTAAGATAGCATGGGAGGATAGACACAAGACCACGTTCACGATAGAATGGGGATCTTATCAATATACAATCATGTCGTTCGGACTAAAGAATGCACCCACGATCTTTTCTAGAGTGGTCATTGCAACATTTAAGGAGTTCATCCATCAATTCCTTGAAGTATACCTGGATGATTGGACGATTTATAGCCTGTTAAAAAATCATGTGGAAGTGTTGCGACTAATGCTAGAACGATGCAGACAGTGCCAGATATCACTAAATAACAAGAAATGCATATTTGGGACATTGTTTGGGATACTATTGGGACACATAGTATGAAAACGGGGTTTGCTAGTGGATCCGGCCAAAATCGCGGTCATTTTTAATCTACCAGTGCCAAAAACATTCCACCAACTCAGATAAATATTAGGACATACGGGATATTACAGGAAATTCATCAAAGGCTACGCGCAGATTACAACACCAATGGAAAAACCGTTAAGGAAGGATACAAAGTATCAATGGAACGATGAATTCCAACATGGTCTGGATACCCTAAAGGAGAAGATGGTCACTACACCAATATTGGTATTTCCAGATTGGGAGAAGACATTCCATGTACATGTAGATGCATCAGTGATCGCACTTGGAGCTATCTTAGCACAACCAGGAGCAGGAGACTTGGACCACCTGATAGCGTTTGCAGGTAGAAAATTATCATATTCAGAATAGAATTATAACACGACAGAAAGAGAAGGCCTAGCTATGGTTTATGCACTACAAAAGTACAAACATTACCTATTGGGAAAACACTTTAAGATGTTACAGATCACTCAGCCCTGAAATACCTAGTCAACAAGCCAATGTTGGGGGGGATAATTTGTCGATGGTTATTACTATTTCAATAATTTGAATTTGAGGTAATAGTTAAACTAGGAAAACTGAATGCAGCGATTGACCACCTATTGAGGGTCACAAATGGAGAGGAACCAACGAATTTAGAAGACAACTTTCCAGATGCACATCTATTCTCAGTACAGATTGTTGATGATCACTTCACAGAGATCATCCAGTACTTAAGCACAGATATTGCGCCACAAGAATATACCACTACGCAAAAGAAGAATCTGGTAATCCGCGCAGCTAACTATCAATTGATCGTAGGACATCTATACAAGATGGGCACAGATAGCATCTTATGAAGATACCTACTAGCCCACGAATGACTAAGAATTTTAGTAGAATCCCCCAAGGGAATAGCAAGAGGACATTATGCAGGAAAATCTACCACGCAAAAGGTACTATGCGTAGGATTATGGTGGCCAACAATCCACAGAGACTCGAAAGAATATTGTCAACAATATGACATCTGTCAAAGGGTAGGCAAACCCAATAGAAGGGATGAGATGCCACTATGACCACAAGTGACACTTCATGCATTCGACAAATGGGTGATAGAATTCTCAGGACCTATTAACCTGCCAGCCAAAAGAATGGGGGCAAGATACATTATCACCAGGACAGAATACCTAACAAGATGGACGGAAGTCGCGCCAGTAAAAGATTGTAGCACAGAGACAACTACACACTGTTTGTTTGAACAGGTAATTACTAGATTTGGGTGCCCAAGAATTTTGATGAGCGACCAAGGAACGCACTTCATAAACAGCACCATCCGAGCGATGCTGGAAGAGTTTGAATTTCATCACCAGAAAAGCACATTGTATCATCCACAGGCAAATGGCACAGTAGAAGCCTTCAACAAAATCCTAGAAAATTCCTTGACAAAGATATGCAATGTCAACAGGGATGATTGGGATCTCAAGGTACCAGCGATACTATGGGCATATAGAACCACATGTAAAAAGTCGACTGGCCACACATCATTCAAACTAGTCTATGGTCAAGAAGTAATAATGCCCTTAGAATTTTTAATACCCAGCCTACGTATAGCAGCCATTACACAAAAATATAGAACGAGGCGCAGTACATGAAAGACTGAATCAGTTACTGTCAATGGAGGAAGACCGAATCTTGGCAAGGTTCCATCAACAAGTACAGAAAGAAAGAGACAAAGCTTGGCACGACCACTACATCAAAAGGAAGACATTCAAGGAAGGATATCTAGTATTACTCTACGATAGTAAAGCATTACAACACCCAAGAAAGTTCAGATTGCATTGGCTAGGACCATACGAGGTAAAAACTATCACAGATGGAGTTGTACAATTAATAGATCTAGTGAGCATAGAACTCAGAGGAATGGTGAATGGGAGCTGGCTGAAGTTGTATAAGGACATTCGACCACCCACCGCAAAGTATAAAAAAAAAAAAATAATAAAATAAAATAAAATAAAAAGAAGCATGATGGACAAGCCACATATGAAACACGAAGCCAGCAAGGGAAAAGATAACGACCATATCGAAAAAGGAAACACACGGGAAAGACTAGGAAAAGTAGGTTGACAGGACAGCAAAAAGCATAGTTAAATCAAGGCAAGGACGGAGGGGATGCCACATTAAACGTGCCAACTGGAGACAGCGGATCAAGCATAATGGCAAGTACGAAACCATCGCAAATGCATTGAACCTACATTTATGGTGCATTAATCACACGATGGAGGAAAACATCCTTGACAAGCTTCATGGCGAGCCCATGCAACACACGAGCACAACAGCAGTTAGTCTATTCGTGGACGGAGAACAGGAAAAGAGCAATATCAGCAAGAACGAATAGAGTGAAACCACAAATCTTGCCAAAGCCATTCAAACCCCACAAATGTTAGACAGACACCATTATGGAACCATTGAAGCTTGCAGAACTAGGCCATACAGCTAGATCAACCAGGTCTCAAACAAGGTCACAAGGACCACCCGAAGAAAGCGAACAACAGCCCCCAGAAATCGTCGATATTGACGAAATCTCGTCGCTAGAGGCAATTCCAATAGAGTCTACACCCATACTTGACGAGGCCCCGAAACCACAAACAGAGGACATGGAACAGGATACACCAGCAGCAACGCATGAGCCCCAACACAAGGAAGAAGAAACCCACTAGGAAATACCACAAAAGAACGTTGAAGAAGTCGTAGGAGACACTACAAGCACACAAAACCCGGATGCAATAGTGCAACCAAACACCCCACAAGGACCCATCCCAGATTCTTTTTCAATTGAGCCAACGGGGGAAATGGGCATGGCTTAGGCAGAATGGATGGAAAAGGAGAAAATGGAAGCTATTGGAACCTCGAACCAACCATGGTGGTAGGAGGACTGAATTCAGATACCAAGCTCCCCTCAAAAGAAACCAACCGCGGAGATTGTGCTACCTCACATACCAGAGGGAGTACAAGTGGACCCACAACTATTAGATCACATCGGGAAGCTCAAGTTTTTTGACCATGACGTAGCAGATGACACTAAATATCCAGAGCTTGCACCGCAGGTTTTTATGTAGAAAATAGTCATGAACCAACTCGGAGAATCCATCACTCAGCCACACTAGTGGGCCACTGGACTGGACAGAAGAGGAATTCTAGGGTTGATGAAGATACCACACTTTGGCAGAGGCCAATATGCAACGACATGCATAAAACAATTGTTAGCAATTACGCATGGAGGGGATATATGGATAGAAAAACCCATCCACATAACGGTCAAACTTATCATGCAGATAAGAGGCTTACCCACCAAGGGTATGGATCCTGCACTGATCCTGGACGATAAGTCCAAGGAAAAAGCATTGGCAGAAGAGATGAAAAATAAGTATGGCACCGACAGAGGAACAAGAGGCATTATAATTAAATGGATCAACAATGTCGTGACACAATTGGGCGTAAATATCTTAGCCTGCAAACTGCTACGAAAATGCCGCAAAGACGAAGTACCGGAAGAAGTCATCGTTGTGGCAGCTCAGTGCGCAGAAGGCATCTTCATGAGTTGGGTGCCATACCTATAAAACTTGTTCCAAATAGATTGCAAAGACACACAGGATGTAGGTACAGAATTTCACTACACATGGCTAATCACTCTCATAGATTTCATGGGATGGCAAGAACCAGAATACGTCGTCTTTGCTACCACACCACAGCCAGGGGGAGCAAGATATCGCGTCCTGAGAGCTGGGCCACTAGCCAAGAAGAAGAAGGAGAACAGAATCATATTTGAAGCATACCTATGGGAGATATAAGAAGCCATCGATCAAGCATGGAGAATAACACCAGAGGTTGTCGCATGATACAAGGACATCACTAATTTATGGGCTAGGCGACAAGCCATGTGGATAAAAATAAAGAAAGACATGGATAAACAATGGCTACAGATGTGCTATTGTGTCACCGAGGGTGATATCGACATGATCATCAATGAATGGTCTGATGAATGGAGGATCGCAAATATACCCAAAGGAGTATCGGCACAAACAGCAGAAGGAGGGGCTCCGCAGGTGAAGACACAGCCTCCACAAATACCAGTACCCAAGAGATGAAGAACGGGCCAACCCAAGTCAACTCAGGCAGATGATAGCTCATAGCAACCAGGGACCCAGAAAGGAGGAACAAAAACCACGCAGTTGACCAATGGACAGAAGAAATCGGCTGAGGGAGCACAGGAAATCACACCAAACCCCATCACACAAGAACCGGGGGGGCTAAGAGACTAGCGACATAAGACACAGGTGCACACAAGAAAATGAAGGCACAATGACCACCACCAAATTACACAATCACATAGGATGATGGAGAGATGATTTCCAGGATGGTCCAAGACTGCCTCGCAGAAGATTTCGATCATGTCGCACACCACCGGGATGAACTACAGAAGGAACTGACAGAAATGGGATAGCTCCTTAATAAATTCAGGGAAGCCCAGATCATGAGTACCAACAGAGGCACAGAGACATCGACCGCATAGGCCACAGAAAGGGTGGAGGTAGAAGAACGCGACCCAGTTCTTTCGATACCACATGCACATTCCACGATCTACATAAATCCTAGCATGCTGTGAATGGATGAAATTGTGGGACAGAAACCACTAAAGGATTTGGATCATATCCAATTGGTCTTGACATGGATTCCATCAAAGGAATTACACAAACTACATGTGAGCATCGACCACGAGATGGGAGCTCGAGCACATAAAAACTTAGTCGAGCTACAACAAGCAACAAAGAAGCGGGAAGCACTGGAAATAGTTTGCGCACAGGCTCAATCAGAAACCAAGGAGGAGAAAGAACGCAGAAACAAGCTGGAACGCAGAGTGGAAGAAGTTTTCGGGAAACTTCCAACTACTCCGCAAGGAAATGAACTCCCAACCACAGAGAAGATCAATTAGATTGCGCAAGCAATTGATCAGTATCAAAAGGAGATCAATACTCTCCATGGACAGATTAGACCGACAACTCCACCACCAGTGAAGGAGAAAATTTAGCAGGAAGCAGCAATGAAACTGCAGGAGTTGGAAAAATAGGTCAGCACGATAGCCAACTATCTGGATAAAGAAACGCAACTTTGGACAAGGTTGGAAGAAGATCCACAAGTCCAACACTAGGACCAAAAGGAGGAGAGGATCAATGCAATGATCCAAGAACTCAAGCAGCAATAGAATACCATACCAATCCCTGAACGAGTCAAGGGAACGCAAGAGCTTAACAAGATATAGGTAGAACTTATCACTGCGCAAACACAAAAACAAGAGCGCCAGGCTCAAATAGAACCATTTCAGGAACAGGTAGTAGAAGTACTTGCGCAGATAGAAGAAGCCAGAAACCAAACATCACAGACTCATCTAGAATGCGCAGGACTGATGAGCAAGGAAGTGGTAGCTCAGATAGTCGACACCATCAAGGAGAGAATCATGTAGGCACTGACAAAAGCAGCAAAGTTGAAAGAACGGCTCTAGGCGATCACTAAGGAGATCGAGGACGTTTACATGCAGTACCATGAGGAAGAATTCATCCATCTCGCATGTGTGGAAATCCATCTCAGGGGGAATGATTCTGCAAAAATTAGCAAAAATCTCAAACTGCCAACTTGTGCCTCGATTTTCATGCACAAGGTATAATATCTATAAATTCGAAGATATGGGTTTTGTCTAAAATATGGAAAATTCAGTAAAAAGTGGGAATTTTTCCAAATTAAGATTGGTTTGAAAGATATGGGTGGAGCCCTAACTCAAATCTACCCAAATTGCAATAAAACCCATATTTTTTAGGATTTAATCTAAAAATGTAAAGCATTGGGATTCGGTCCCATCCACTCCTCAATGATTATTCATGTCTAAATAATCCTCATGAGACTGAGGGAAGATATGAATGATTATCATCATTATGTTAGTATGTTCTCATATAGAGAGATTTGGATCCATAAGAAAGTTGTTGTATATTTTTGAATTTGAATTGAATAAGGAAGTGTTGATGTTATGAGTCATTGAGTTTGATTACTCCTTGGTTTTGTAAGCCTCTCTAACCACACATGCTAGGTGAGGTAGGGCCCCCTCAACCTGGTATGTGTTGGTCCTGTTTATTATTTAATTTTCATAGTAATTAGGATTCAGTTAATTGCATTTCTAGCTTACTTACATTTTAATTTCAATTCATCCTTTGTGTGATTGCAATTTGATTTAGTTTTATGAATTCAAGTTCATTAAATACTCCTGATTGATTCTTCAATTGTATGAAAAAATGTTCCATCTCTCCCATTGTATTTATCATTTCCTTCATTTGTTGCTCTGTTTTATGTTTATTAGGTTCCAACACACTTATTTCCAGCAACATGTGCAATTTGATTTCAGAGTATGAGTACATGTTCAAGATCACCCCAAATTGTGTCTCCACGCACCTTCACATCGGGTTTCATATCTCTGTTCTAAATATTTTTTTTCTACTGATTGCATTTCCCAAATCATCATTGCAACCTACATCCATGTCATTTTTCGAAACTCACTACACTTTGACCATGATTCCCTCTTCCAATTCGTTGTTATCCCATTGTTATTCTCTCTCATAACCACGCCTTCATTTTCTTCATACAAATTGATTAAACCATACATCAACTTACATTCACAAGAACTCAATTCCATCATACCCAACATTACATCCATAAACATAAGCCCTCTCTAATCAATTGCACCCAGATCTGAGTTGTTCGAGATTGGTTACAGAGGTAGATCATTTCCATTCTAGCTCTCAATAATTCTTTGTGAATTGTTCTCATTAGTCCAATAATATATGACACACAAAGAGTTTAAACCATTCCTCTTATATTCCTCTACTTTCACTCTAAAATTATGTTCTTGGAATTAATTAGAAGATTTAATCACATCTGCAATCCATTGAACATGGAAAACACAGAGTGCATTTCCTTCCATCTATTCCTTTTCATATAGACCATTGTTAAATATTTTAAATCATTTGGTAGATCCATTATTCTGATAAGTAGATTTCATTATTGTTGTTCTATCCATTTGAAGAATTGTCTTGGAGTTTTAGTTTCATTTGTTTACAAGTCATTTTCAAATTGTCTTCATTGTCTTTTAATCTAGTTCACTTTGATTTACTTTTCTTGAAGCTTATCTAACCACTACTGGAAATAATCATTAAAGGACAGAAAAATTAATTAAGCTACTCACGACTGATCACACGAACATCACCTTGAGTGCATGAAAAACTGTGATCTAAACCTTTATAGAAAAAAGTTATTCCTATGTCGCAATGATGAATCCTTAGTGTCAATTTTCTGCAGTGTGGGTTTGAAGATTGTTTTGTCGGCTTTAGATTAGGCTAGACTAGGCTATGATCCTATGTTTCCTGCACCTGCACCTCGAAGCTTACGAGACCCGATTGATAATTAAATGTGGGAATTAATAGTACATATATTTAGCCCAAAATTTTGGCATCGTTGTTGGGGAGGTGCTAAAGGGATTAGAGCATAGGTAGGTTGCTTTTACTTCTCCAAAGTCTTGAGTGTTCCTTTCATGCAAGTGTGTTTCTTTTCATTCAAGTGTGGTGTTATTTTAAGGACAACCTAAGAGCGGAGAGAAGACGATAAGACGTGAGAGAAGAGCCCATGCATCCACTTTAGTGGGGTTACTCCAAATTTAGGTTTTCCTCTTTCTTTTAGTAGTTCGAATTTGTGTTTTATTAGCATTAGACATTTTTTTTATATATGAGAAGAGAAGCTAATTTGTGTGAATATATAACTTGGTGATAGCAGGGTCCTAGTAGCACGGTGGTGCTTCAAGTATATGATTGGTTTGCTTACATTTTCTTTTAGTTTGCTTCTTTTTATTTCCTTAGGATTTTTATTTTTTTTAAATTGGGCAATATAAGAACCCCCCCCCCTCTACTCTAATCCATGTGTGAAATGGGACCCATAAACCAGAAACAAGGACTCAAAGATGATCAAGAGTTTGGAAGAACTATCTCCATACTAGCAGTAGTTGGGATCTCAATCTATGCTTCGCAAAAAGAACAAATATTGATAATAGTCAAGAACCTATCTAACAGAAGTGATAGAAAAAACAATAATTCTATGAGCTACATCCACAAGAATATCTAGAAGCCTCCTTTGATCACCCTTTCCAACCTGTAGAGGAGACAGAAGAATCATTAAATGGAGAGAAACTGCTAGAACATGAGATCGAGGAGTTCTTGACATGCATATCGCCATATCTAGTATGCATCCAAGAGACAAACCATCCGAAAGAAGATGATTTGTGTGGCATGATAAAGGGAGACATGCAGAGTGGTCTAAATGAGGAAGTGAACCAAGAACATAAGGATTACATTGAACATTTTTTCCAAACGACAACAAGATTGAATCACCACTCTCTTCTTCAACAACTCTCGACATCATCACCAAAGAAGTTGGTTCTTCGTACTCTGGTATAAATTAAATCTTCTCTTTCAAACCCATGTATGAATGTATTTCTACACATGTTATGCACATGGTTACATTAGAAATATTCTTACACGTGAAATACAATTTCTTGTTCTTGAATAGGATAGAGTAAAATGTGCATGTTATTTAACCTTGTTCTAAATAAATTCAACAGCTTTTTGTGTTTCTCTTCAAATAAATAAAATGAGATGAAGGTAATATTGGTGATCTAACATTAAAAACCAAAACAACTTAAGATATTTCTTATTATTATTACGTATAGATTTTTGACTATTAATAATAACAATTACTCATAAGCCTAATCTTTAAAATATTATGGGCATTTACAAAATCTTTAAGGTCTCCATAATGATGCCCATAGGTAACTTGTACATCCTACTTTCATATCAGAACTTGTTATTCAAGCATTCTTATCAAATAGTAGCAGGAGACTGAATGAAACTTCTACTTGTGAGGGAACACAATCTTATATGGAGAAGATGAACTTGGGGACTAGAGGCACCTTTAGGTCATTCTCTCATGGCCTCATCCACCACACATTAAGTAAGTTTGATCATCATATGTCTTTTTACTAATATCGATACATAAGTCTATTTTTCATACGAACAATATTTTATGGGAAATCTATAAAATATCTTCCAACTCAATACCATCCCATCTTGTAAAAAGGTATTCAAATATGCTTCCCCATTCACCCATAGGAAAGCAATCTATAAATTTTATCTTAAGGGTAAAGATTGGGACAATATCCTTTGATGTAAAATGGGTGTAAGAAGCTAACATGTCAGGATACCGAACAGGTCTGCTGGAAGTGGGTATCGGCCTGTGGTATAACTAGGCAAACCCATCAGGGTACTAAACAGGCTCGTGGGCAATGGGGCATTCTACCTGGGAAGGATATTTCTTGGATGTCAAAATTACCCCATCGGAGTACTGAACAGGCTTGTTGGAAATGGGTTCTGATTTTGATGTCTTTCATTATGCCTAATCTATATTTGTCTGTATGAACAATATACTTGTGTAAATCGTTAAGAAGAAGCATTCATGGTTGAACAAAAGGCTAATGAACCTCATCTAATTGCCATTTGAGAATTTCCATAAGATGGTCTTAAGACCCCATCATTCATACCCAAGTTGTCATTGTCCTAGAGGTGGGACCCATAAGCGTAGGAGTCTAATAAAATCAATTGCGAACTTTATCAATATCACTTGAATGACAGAATTTCTCTGAAAAATCAAACATGGATGATTGGTTTCCTATCGGTTTCTCATTTATCAAAGACCACTTATCTCCTCATGTTTTCCTGTTCAAGGATGAGAGGAAAAATCCCCCATCATAATTCACATGGTTTCTTGAGCATACAATTGTTAATGATTGATGAAATTGTATGTAATAAGTAATTTAGAAATTTCATTTATGCTTGTAATATTTTAAAATAAATTTCATTTCCATATTTACAAGCATGAATAAAGTTTAATTTTTGGTTGTTTCTTTAAGTGTGGCATAAATGTATATTTCTTCCCTCATAATAATAGTATTGGTTTAGTTCTTTTCGATTTTTCTGTCCCGGTACTGCTGGTATAGAAACCAGTAGGTTCCTATACCAACAGTATAGAAATTTAAATCTTTTGCGAGGGTACTTTTTGCAGGATATTTTCAGCAGCTCTCAGCTCTGGCATACTTCATTTCTCTCCTTCAGTCAACATGCATCGGTTCCACATAGTCCACTTTCAGCTTGAAGAAATTTTGTGTGCTAATGAGAGTTTGCATGAGGACATGCAAACCAGCGAGTTTGGGGGTGAGAGAGATAGACATAAGGAATCTCAGCATATCAGCATTCATCAACTCTCTCTTAGATATCCATCAGTTCTCAACTTTGTTCCACTTCATCTTCAAATTTCAGCAGTCTACATCATGATTTTGCGGACATTCCGTCATGTTCTGCATAGTTTACACTTCAACATGCATTAGAATTCAAATCAAGGGTAACTTGAGGTAAAACTGGTACAAATCTTTTTAATTTACTAAGAACTTGGAAAATATGATGCATAACCACTATTACCCACTCCACACTCCATTATGCATTATCACAACTACTCAGTAAACCCTCCATCTTCACTCCACTTGTCATAATGAACAATATACTATGATGATAAGACCAAGTAATGAAAAGGAAATATGTGGTATACAAATGCAAAGCAACATCTATAGTGTCTCCTCTCTATACTTCATAAAGCATTCTTAAGCTATCTCAAAGAGGATGAAATCATTGTTGCTTATCCAAACAAAAAACCACAAAGTAAATATTGGTCTTAAAATTGATGTAAGATACAGAGTATAAAG
>JZKD02S2387476.1:461543-483765 GCA_000966675.3 Picea glauca | reverse complement strand
TGTAACTATCGAATTCTACACCTCCAATTTACCTATGTCCATGGCCATGTATGTAAAAAACTCTAAGAAATCCACTCTAGAAGAAGCTTTCCAGGAGGCCCTTAAGTTTGAGAATAGTATGATGATTTTAAAAGGAAGTTTTAATTCAGATCCCTTTAAAGACAAAGGTAAGGGTAAAGCATATGTTCCTAAACCCAGTGAGGATAAAAATCCTTCTGATTCAATGGATTTGGAATCTCTTCAGAGGATCATTAAGAAGTTATCCAATGATCTTATAGACTTGAAAAAATGTGGTGGAGAAGAATCCTCTAGCCAAAAAAAAAAAATTAGGTTCCCCCCCAAGAATTATAAAAACACTCCACCAACCAACAAAACCAACCCTTCTCAAACGGAAGGCATTAACATGGAAGATATTTTTCAGGCTCTCCAAACATAGGAAACAGAGAATATGACTGAAGTCGATGAAGAAGGAGAAGAAATTCAGGAACTATAAGAACAACCTTATGAATCTCATGAGCCTACAAAACAACAGTTAAATTCATTTTGGGATATTGCTTATGGTGGGGATGAAGAAGAAGTTGAATAGATACACATGTCACAAAAAAAAAATTCCACCAGGAGTTCTAGTAAGAAGGCTTCTGATGACACCCCCAATACCACTAATCCTACTTCTCCCACCATGCCCATTACCAAACAATCATATTCTCCAACCAATACTACTCCCAATCCCTCCACGACCACATATTCCAATCCTAAAATGACTGATCAAACACCAAAACCCAATACTTCGTCCACGCCTTTGGTCGAGTTGGAATATCATTTCCTAGAAGATCTAAAGAATATGAAAGCTAACATTTCCTTGTTTGATATTATGAATATTCCACAAATTGGAGAAAGTTTTATTAAAACTCTTCAAGGGAAAGCTTCATCTGGCACAAAGGAAATTAACACTAGAAGA
The DNA here is from genome assembly GCA_000966675.3 of Picea glauca. NCBI lineage: Eukaryota > Viridiplantae > Streptophyta > Pinopsida > Pinales > Pinaceae > Picea > Picea glauca. Next base: position 482,807 of record JZKD02S2387476.1, on the reverse strand, counting down.
AATAAGGGAACAACCAAGGTAATTTCTTCTAACAATAACACCCCATCTAAAATTCAATTAGTGACCAATGCATCCCTAACTGGTCAAATATACAGATCTACCACCCCTCCTTTCCTCATTACTTTTTAAATCTTTAATAGGAATGTCCATAACTACATGGTATACTCAGGATCCTCATCTAATGTCATGCCCCTCAAGGTTTGTGAGAAGCTTAATGTCAAACCCAAACCATTTGACATTCAGATTATTCAGTTAGACAGAACGAGAGTTAAATTTATTGGGGAATTAAAAAAAGTCTTGATTAGGATGTCTGCTAATCCGAAATTTCATCAAACTATAGATATAATAGTAGTAGACATACCTAACAACTATGGCATGCTTTTAAGTCGAGATTGGTTAGCTATGTTGAATGGATACTTTGCTACTGATTGGTCTCATTTATGTATCCCTTATAATGGTAAAATGAATCAGATCAAGATTGACAGGGAGAGGCATATGAAGCATTTTGTTACTAACTTGAATGACCCAAATGAACCAGTAATGTTTAACAACTCAATTTTGGGTAATTATTCATATGAAACATTTTTTGGGAATTTCACAGCTGAAACATCATATCTTGCGGAATATAACACACAATATGGAATCCTTCATTGCACCCAGATTGTTGAGCCCAAATGCAATATAATAGATCAGAATAATAATTCCTCTGATGTGTAGCCTAACATAGTTTCTAGGGACACATTAAAAATTCTAGTTAACTCTACTAACCCCACCAAAACTAAAAAATATGAAAACTTAAAATCAAGTGTTGCAACAAAGAAAGGGGATCCTAACATGCGAACACTATTTTTTTATGGATCCAAATATTTAGAAGGTGCAGTTGTTGGTTGCATATTGAAAGATTTGACAGGAACAAAAAAATTAATCACATGCAGACTAGAATTCTCATGCACCAATAATATTGTTGGATATGAGGCCTTGTTGCAAGGATTAAGAAAGGCAGTATATTTGAAAGCCAAAAAGATCAAGGTATTTGGTGATTCCTAAATTATCATATAACAAGTAAGGAACACCATTCATTGTCTTTCAATTCATTTGAAACACTATCAACTTGAGGTTTGGGAGCTAATCAAATCCTTTGTTGCATTTAATATTAGTCCAGTACCTCGTTCACTAAACTGTGACGATGATTTGTTGGCCAATGTGGCGTCTAGGTTAATACCCTCGAATGGATTGATTCCTGACACCTTCTCTATTGAATTTATGTACAGGCCTTCCATTCTCGACAACGTCGCTAACTAGAGAGTCTTTGACAATGACCAACAACTTATTAGCTTCTTGTATCTCAAAGACACTTTTAAAGAATCTATTATATATAAAGGCCAACATGACCAAATGGTAAATCCAAATACCATTCATCCATCTCAATCAAACAACCCATCGGGTTTGGCCAATGGTATCCCTAGAAATGTAGTGATATTGGAGAGACTCTATGATCTCCAAGACAAATTCAAGAAATTCATCAATTGCAAAAGCAACAATTCATCCATGTAGTTTGAAGTGGTGAACTTGGGGACAAATTCCATGCCTCAAAACATTAATTTGGGAAAAATTTATTCTCCTGAAGAAAAATAGGTTTACATCAAATTATTCCATGAATACAAAGACATGTTTTCGTGGACCTATGAGGATATCAATATGTATGAAACCAAAAGCATACAACACATAATTTCCATGAAGCCTCTGACAAAACCATTTCAACAAAAGATGAGAAAGATGCACCCTGGCCTTGAGCCTCAAGTCAAAGCATAATTGAATAAGTTGTTGGCTTCCAAGATCATATTCCCAGTCAGACATACATGGTGGATCTCCAACTTAGTACCATTAAGGAAAAAGAATGGGGATATAAGGATTTGTATTGATTTCAGTAATCTGAATAGAGCCTCAAAGAAAGATAATTACCCAGTGCCCCCGATGGAGCAAATTTTGCAATGTGTATCCGTCTTTGAGATTCTCTCCCTTTTAGATGGTTTTTTGGGTTACAACAAAGTCTTAGTGGCTCATGATGATCAACTAAAAACATATTTCTGGACCAAATGGGGAACATATGCTTACAGGAAGATATCATTTGGTCTCATCAATGCAGTAGCAACATTCCAGAGGGCCATGGACATTTCCTTCAGAGTCCTACTTGGAGAATGTGTTGTGGTGTATCTTGATTATGTTATTATCTTCTCAAAGGAAAACAAATATTGTATAACTCATTTGAAGAAAGTATTCAATAGTTGCATAAGATATGATATCTCTCTCAATCCTAAGAAATCTGTTTTTTTTTTTTTTATGAAGGCAAACTGCTAGGTTTAATTGTTTCCAAGCATGGTATGAAAATTGAACCTGAGACAACTTAAGCTATTGAAAATATCCCTCCCCCTCACAACAATAAATCCGTGCGGTCATGAAGGATAATTTTTGTGACATGATTCATCCCTAGTTTTGTCAAAATAATGAAACTCATGCAAGACATGATAAAAAAGAATGTTGAATTCAGATGGGGATCTAAAGAAAAAGAATATTTAGATAACATCAAAACAAACATAGCACAAGCCCCTGAATTGTTAAGCCCAAATTTTATTCGAGATTTCATCCTCTACAACTCTGCTTCATATATCACATTCACGATTATTTTAATGCAAAAGAACCAGGAAGGAGATGAATTTCTTGTAGATTTTATGAGTTTTTGCTTACAAGGGGCAGAGTTGAACTACCCAGAAGTGGATAAACAAGCCTATGTTGTATTTAAATCTTTCAAACACTCTAGTCCATTCTTGCTCAAATATAAGACCAAAGTTATTGTTCCTTACCCTGTTGTTAGGAATCTACTGGTACAAAAAGACTTAGCAGAAAAGAGAGAAAATTGGATTACAACTTTATAGGAATACAACCTAGATATTAATCTTGCAAAAATCATCAAAGACCAAGGGATATGTAAATTGGATGCAAAATCAATGAGCAATGGATTACATGAAAATTCTTTGTATCAATATCAAGAGTTGTTTTAAAGAGAGAATTTGTACATCCCTATCAACTCGGACCAATGGATTTACAAAATGAAATATTACTTAACTCATGGTTCAGCCCCAGATTATATTGATCCTAAGAAGAAAAGGTCCCTCAGACTTAAGTCCTCTCAATATCATCTCATCCAGGGAATTCTATGCAGAAAACATTATGATGGTGTTTTTCTAAGGTGTCTTGAAAAAAGGAATGCATAAAGGGTATTATCTGAACTTCATAATGGATCGGCCGGTGGATATTACAATGGAGACGCCATTGCAAAAAAAAACCTCAGAGTTGGATACTACTATCCCACTTTATCCAAGGACTCTCACTGATATGAAAGGAAATGCCAGTAGTACCAAATTTCAGTCAGGAGAGAAAAAAATGTCGTCTTCCCTCTACATCATGTGGTCATCGAACACCCCTTTCAAAAGTGGGGGTTGGACATAATCGGGGAAATCAATCCCAACTCTTCCCAACTACACAAATACATCTTGATAACCACAAACTATTTCACCAGATAGAGCAAAGCAATTCCCTTGAAGACTATCAATGTCATGAGGTGACTTTGTTCCTTGAATATCATATCATCATCGGGTTTGGAATTCCTGACTCATTAGTCTTTGATAATGATAAATATTTGTCTTTTCTTGAATTGACTGAATTCACTCTGGAACAAAATATTAATGTTAAGTATTCGGTGAATTAATACCCACAAGGGAACGGTTTGGCATAGTCGACTAATAAGAACCTTATTAAAATTCTCAAGAAAATTGTCAACGATCATCAAAGAAATTGGCACCTCACTCTTCAGAATGTCATGTGGACTGACAGAGTGACTCCCAAGTCATCCATTGGTAACTCCCCTTTCTTCCTGGTCTATGGATAGGATGCCACTATGCCTACCCATACTTTCCTACTTGCCTTGCAACTGGCCCAATCTGCCCAAGACAAGGCTTGCCTAGTAATGCAGGAAATATTTAACATGATGTTAAAACTGGAAGAAGAAAGGGAAAAAGTTAAGATGAACCTAACACACCATCAAGCAATAATTAAAAAATGGTGTGATAAATTAGTTATGGGTAATAAATATTTTTAGGAGGGAGACCTTGTTCTCAAATGGGACAAAGCTCATGAACTAAAGGGAAAACACACCAAATTTCAGAAATTGTGGTTTGGACCCTATCTGATTCACCAAAAAATAGGCCCTGGAACTTTCAGCCTTAAATCATTATAGGGAGATGAGGAAGAGCTTCATGTCAATGGCCAAATCCTCAAGAAATACTTCTCATAATCATCGATGGTGATGTATCCTTTTACATAGTAGGGTTTTGTTGGTCACTATGTCATATCTGAGCTTGCCTTGAGTGACCCAGGGTTCATGTATGTTCAGGTTTCCAACAAAGCCTCTAAAACTATTGACTCTCATGGTAAACCACAAGGCAAAACAGTGCACGGGGTGCACTGCACCGTCTCACCTGAGATAGTCTTAATGGGTGGCTGCAAGAATCATGTGTTTGTAGCCTAGGATTGAGTGGGATATCTGAGAACTGTACGTTGAGAGTTCTATTTTACTTATTAACGTAATATGATGTTATCATGACTATGCAGGAAATATAACAACTCATTCATTCAGCATAGAAATAACTACTTGAAGACAATAAAGAAATGCATGCATTCAATCACATAACACAAATGTTACCGTGGTTCAACCCCCCCTGGGCTATGTTCACAAAGATTTGGCTCTCATCTCTTTTATTATAGTCATTTAGTCACTACAGCACCACATGCTTACAACTCTTCTCAGTTGGGTAAGATCTATATGAGGTTGACTAGATCATACCAGGATCCTCAGCCTATGATCTAAACCTCAAGATCTACCCTCCTCCGTAATCTCTAGCTCAACATCTTACAAAAGTAGGTCATACAACAAAATATTACTTAGCAACTCGCTACAACAATTCTCTCTATAAAATACGACTCGTCTCTTCTCTGAGACCTAGGTATCTCTATTTATATGTTCATGGCTCTTCATCCATTACAATACATTACCAAAACCCTAACCCTATCATTGTTAGATCTTCCATGCATGTGTGCATGCTGCTTTTCCTTCCAGTTGTCGTTTTCCTCGTGCATGCCTTCTTTCCCAAAATCGCCTTTCTTTCTGCCTTGGCATGCTTCCAATAGGCCCCTAACATTGACATGTGGCTTGTTTGGAGCCACCTACCCTTTGTGCAATTTTTGATCTCCCTAGTGATCGCTTGGAAATTCTCCTTGAGCTCCTCTGCTTGTATTTGTGTATGTGCGGTCTTCTCCTTGAGCATGTCCACTACCTGGACTGCAATTTCATCGTTGATTAATCCGGCGCATTCTGCCTGGGTCTGTGCTACTACTGTCTTGGCTTCCTCTGCTTGCGCGATGACTTATGTTACTCGCTCTTGGAGTGGTTCCATTTGAGCCTAATGCTCCTTTTTCCATGTTTGGGTAGTGGTGAGTTCTACCTGCAGTTTCTTCATATCTTGTGCCCCTTTGATGCGCTCAGTGATGGCCATTGTCTTGTGCCTCTGCTTGAGGTCTTGGATAGATATGCTTATCCTTTATTCTTCATTATCCCACTGTTGGACTTGTTGATCTTCTTCATGCATGAGACTGTACCTCTTAGGTAATGCTAACCTACAATTTGTATAGAGCCTTGGATGGTATCCACAGAAATACCAGTTGGATTTGGGCTAAGTCCTTTAAGGGTGTCTGACCCACAATCTCGTCCATGCGCAGCATACTGGGTGTAATGTGGAATGTTGCACTCGGTTGCGATATTGTGTGGAATGTATCACGCACACTTTCTTTCGATCTTTCTCCTACCTATGGTGATGATGGCCCTATTCCCATGTTGTTGCCCACTGTCTGCACTTCCTCGATCTGCTTGAGGAACTGTCGCATGTCTGCCATCTCCTCCTGAATCTTGTCCCTGTGGTGCACAGCATTGTCAAAATCCTCGGCTATGCAATCCTGAACCATTCAGGCTATCATCTTGGCATCATCCTCTGTGATCGTGTATTCTAGAGGTGTTCTTTGCACCTTCATTATCTTGCGTGCTCCCCCCGTCTAAATGGTTGGCCTCTTATTCAAGACTAGTTCCTGTGGATTGGGACTTGGTGTGGTCCCTTGCGCGGCCTCAGCCTATTTCTGTTGTTCATTGGTCGGTTTTGTATTATCCTTCTTCCCCTTCTGGGTCCCCATCTTAGTTTTCCCTTCATTTGTTTTCTTTGTCTTTGTCAGACCCATCCTTCGTTTCTTGGGCACTGGAACTTCTTGAGGCTGTGTTTCTCCCTGCCCTGCCTCCTCTTCTGTTGTCCTTTCCAGCAAGTCTTGGGTGAGGAATGGAATCTTCCACTTGTCTTCCCAGTCTTTGATAACCATGTCTATGTCGCCCTCCATGATATAATAGTGCATTTGTAGCCACTATTTATTGGGTTCCTTCCATGCATGTATCCACATTGCATGTCGTGTGGCCTTGAAGTTGGTGATGTCTCGATATTATGCAACAACCTGTGGTGTTATTCTCCACATGTTGGAGATAGCCTCCTGTAAGTCGTGAAGGTATCCTTTGAATACAACTATGTTCATTTTCTTTTGCTTGGAATCTGACGTGACGCCAAGTGATAAATACCTTGCTCCATAATTCAGCTTGGGTCTAGTGCCGAAGAATGTGAAACTCAGTTACTTCCATCCCATGATCGCTATCAACATGAGTAGAAATGAGTAGTGGAAATTTTTTCCTAGATCCTATGCATCCATGCAGTCATCCAAAAACAAATTCAAGAGGTAGGGTGCCCAACTAACTATTGTTCCCTTGGTGCACTGAGCTGCAAATGCGACGACCCCAGCCGGGACTTCCTCTCTATGGCATTTCCTCAGCAGTTTGTAGGCCAAGATTTTTGTGGCCATTTTTGTTGTGACATCATAGATCCTCTTGATGATGATTCCTCACGTCCCCCTATCAGTACCATATTTCTTATTCATCTCCTCTGCAAGTGATTTCTCATTTGTCTTATCGTTGAGGAATTGTGCGGGATCCATACCCGGGGATGGCAACCCTATAATGTTCGCAATAAGCTCTACGTCTATCGAGATGAGCTTGTCCAACCATATATCCCCACCATATGTGACTACCATCAGTTGTTTTATGCAACCATTTCCGTATTGTTCTCTACCAAAGTGTGGTAGATCTAGCAGACCTGAAATCCTTGTTTTATCCAATCATGTTTCCCACTGAAGTGGTTGATCAATCGGTTCTCCAACCGCATTCACTCCTACAGTCTGTAAATATACTCTCTTTACTAATTCCGAGAACTTGTATGGGTCTTCTACATCATGGTATGAGTATTTTATCTTGTTGATATGAACCAAAAATTCTGGTTTCACCTGTACCCCATCTGGTATATGCGATAAAACGAGGGTGGCGACGGGTTGCGTGTGAGGTGACCTAGGTACATGTTTCTTGTCTTTCTTCGGTAGTGAATGGATCAAGGTTCCAGTGGCCATCGTTTGTACTTTAGGATACCATTCTGGCTAGCTTGTGATACATTCTAATATTCCTTCTGGTGGGTGGTCTGACACGGTCCTTTGAGACTCGTCTGGATATACTGTTGCTTCCTAATTTGTCATCGTCCCATTGACTCTTGGCGTGGTTTCAGAGTTCTTTGGTTGTGCCTCCTTTAGTTTTTTTCATCCTGGTTTTGTTGCCCCTGTTCTTCTACCGACATATCTACCTTCGTGCCCTCAGGTGCTGGCTATTGGGTTTCTTCCACCATGGGCGTGGGATTTATCGGTGTCATATCTAGTGAGGGGATTTCATTGACATTCACAATCTTTGACAGTTGTTTTTCACCTTCTTCCAATTGTACCTGTGCCTTGGTTCTAACTCTAGGTTTTCTGGAAGCTTGGCTTGTTTCTACTTGCTTTGTTGGTGCCATGGTGGCGAGTATCGATCATTTTTTAGATTGAATGGTCTATGTGATCTCTGTGAACTTCACTCTGTGCTCCTTATGTTTTCTCGTCTTCTATCTTTTCCAATCTCGCAATAGATTGTTTGCTCCTACGTTTGTGCTTTGTATGGGCATCGCATGAAGATTGTTGAAGACACTACCTTTATTGTGGATTCAATGCACCTCTGGTTCCTTCGTACTTTCCATTACTCTCCCTTGTCGTCTCCAGTTGGCGTGATTAATGCAGCATCCCGTCGGTCCTTTCCGGCATTATATTCTGCATAAATTCGTCGTTTCATACTACTTTTGTCATCTTTATGTTTCCCGCGTGCTTCCCTTTTCCCCTGGTCATTAGCTTTATCCTTACAAAGTTTGTATTCCTAAGTGTGTGTGCTCCTTCTTCTTTCGGCGCACTACGCCTCTGTTGGTATCGTTTAATATCCTCTCTTTTTTTTGTTTTTTGTTTTTTGTTTTTTTCTTCGCGGTGATTTTCAGCTTATGGGTGGTCAACTATCCTTGTACGTATTCAGTCAGCTCTCGTTGATCATCCCTCTGAGTTATGAACCTGCTAAGTCTTTTAATTGTACATCTCCTCCATCTGTGACAGTTTTTACTTCGTACGATCTTAACCAATGCATTATGAGCTTTCCTAGGTGCTGAAACGATTTGTTGTCATACATTAATACTAGATCTCCTTCCTTGAAAGTTTTCTTCTTGATGTGTCTATCATGCCAATATTTGTCCCTTGCTTTCTGAACTTGTTGGTGGAACCCTGCTAAGATCTGATCTTCCTCCATGGTCATCAATTGGTTTAGTCTCTCATGTATTGCGCCTTGTTCTATCAGGTGTGTAATTGTTGCTACACACAAACGGGGTACCAAAAATTCTAATGGCACCACTGCTTCTTGGCCATATACCAGTTTAAATGGTGTGTGTCGTGTCAAATTTTTGCACGTAGTCATGTAGGTCCACAATACTACTGGTATTTTAAGGTCCCAATCATCCCTGTTGACATTACAGATCTTTGTCAATGAATTCTCCATGATTTTGTTAAATGCTTCTACTGTGTAGTTTGTCTATCGGTGATATGGTGTACTTTTCCGATGATGGACTTCAAACTCTTCAGTCATAATGTTGATAGTGATTTTTATGAAGTGCGTGCCTTGGTCGCTAATTAAAACTCATGGGAACCCAAATTGAGTGATCACTTGTTCAAATAGAAAGTGTGTTGTTGTTTCGGCGCTGCAATCCTTCACTGGTACTGCCTCTGCCCATCTTGTTAGGTACTCTGTCGTGGTGATGATGTACCTTGGTCATGTTCCTTTTCTTGGTGGTTTGATTGGTCCCACAAAGTCTATTTCCCACTTATATAATGCTTGTAATGTTACCTGTGATCGTAATGGCATCTTGTCTCTTCTGTTGGGTTTACCTACCCTTTGACAGATGTCGCATCTCTGGTAGTAGTCCTTTGAGTCTATGTGAATTGTCAGCCACCATAGTCCTACGTGCAATACCTTCTGCGTGGTATCTTTGCCTGCATAATTCCCTCCTACTTTTCTCTCATGTGCTTTTGTTAAAACTCTTCGTCTTTCGTGTTCTAACACATATCTTCACAAGATGCTATCTGCGCCCATTTCATATAAGTGTCCTACGATCAGTTGATAGTCTGCATCCTAGACTACCAGGTTTTTCTTTTGCTCGATGTTGTATTCATGTGGCACGGTGCCTATGCTTGAGTATTGAATAATATCTACAAAGTACTCATCCACAATGTGGACTGAAAAAAACTTTACGTTTGGGAATTTGTCCTCTAAATTCGTAGGTTCTTCTTCGTTTGTGACCCTTGATAGGTGGTCAGGTCCTGCATTCAACTTTCCTATCTTGACTATGACTTCAAAGTCAAATTCTTGAAATAGTAGTAACCATCGACAGATTATCCCTCCCAACACTGGCTTGTTGACTAGATATTTAAGGGTTGAGTGATTTGTGAACATCTTAAAGTGTTTTCTCAATAAGTAATGTCTGAACTTCTATAGTGCGTAGACCATAGCTAGGCCTTCTCTCTCTGTAGTGTTATAGTTCTGCTATGATTGTGACAGCTTCCAACTCGCAAATGCTATGGGGTGATCCAAATTCTCCGCTCATGGTTGTGCCAAGATAGCTCCAAGTGCTATGGATGATGCATCTACATGGACATGGAATGTCTTCTCCCAGTCTGGAAATACTAGTATCGGCGCAGTGACCATCTTTTCCTTCAGAGTATCCAGACCGTTTTGACAGTCATCGTTCCACTGAAACTTTGTATCCTTTCTTAAAAATTTCTCCATTGGTGCGGTAATCTATGTGTATCCTTTGATGAACTTCCTATAGTACCATGTGTGTCCCAATGTCACTCTTAACTGACGGACTATTTTAGGTGGTGGTAAGTTAACAATTACGACAATTTTTGCAGGATCTACTAGTAAACCTTGTTTGCATACTATATGGCCCAATAATATCCCAAATGGTGTTTTGAATATGCATTTGTTTATGTTTAATGATATCTGGTACTGCCTACATTTTTCTAACATTAGTCGTAAGACCTCTACATGGTCTTTCAACAAACTATAGACTGTCCAATCATCCAGGTATCCCTCGAGAAACTGCTGGATGAATTCCTTAAATGTGACGATGACCACTCTAGAAAATATTGTTGGTGCCTTCTTCAGTCCAAATGACATGACTGTGTACTGGTAGGATCCCCATTCTATCGCAAACGTGGTCTTGTATCTTTCTTCATGTGTTATATTGATCTGATGGTACCATAAGAATTCATCTATGAATGAGTAAGCTTCACATCCTCCTACGTTCTCCAACACTTCATCCGTGAAAGGTGTAGGGAATGGGTCATGTAGACATGCATCATTCAACTTCCTCAAGTCGACACATATTCGCATCCCTCCTCATTTTTTGTCTTGAACTACCATCGGGCTTATCCATTCATATTCTTTGACCGGTTCTATGATTCCGGCTTCAAGCATCCTATCGATCTCAGCTTTGACTTTTTTCTTATATATTGGGTTCAATCTGTATGGTCGATGTCTGATCGGTCTCACGTCAACTCTGAGTGGTATCTTCATTTCTCCTAGCTCTCCTGCTATACCTTTCATCTCTGTAAATGTTGTGGGAAACAGGTTTCTTTACTCATGCGGTAACTCTATTATGCTTTCTACTGTCTTCTCATCCTAGTAGTCTCCAATGTTGGACATTTTGGGATTCTCAACTATCCCAATGTTGACTTTCTTTACCTTGATCGGCACAACAATAAATTTCGATTCTATGGGTGGACCCTCCTCTTCTATTTTTCCTTTTGCTTCCTCAATATGAATATTGTGTGGATCGTCTTCATCCGGTGCTTCCTCCTACACATGGTAACATGACAATAGTTCTTTGATTGTTTGTTTGTTCCGATGTTGTTCTTCTGTGATGAGTTTGACTTCTAGTTCTTTGATGAATATCACTCCTCTTGTATGTTTAAGAGTTGCATCTATGTTGGGGTTCTCAAGCTCGAATGATAAATTGACTATAAAGTTTTGTTGCAATGTCCTCCAAGTCGCAGTTCCTTTGCGCAGTTCACGGTTTGTATACCAGTTCGTTGGTATGACCTCTAGAGTGTGTATGAAATGGTGAGGCCATTCCTCTGGGGGTGTCAGTTTCCACAACATTCTACACTTCTCCAAGTGTTCTGCTGGTGCTCCTTGTCCATCATACTTCTGCAGTCTGTTATTTTTTGTTCTGCATCAAACCTTATGCGCAGTAACTGCTTACATTGGTACCAATCTATGATTGTCTCTTTGGGTGCACCCTGCCATCTTGCAGGTGTGGCCTTGACTACTATATCAAGTGCTAACAGTCTCTGATTCTCTAAAACCACATATTCGTACTATGCCAAGAATGTTTCCAAATCATTTATTTCATGGAAACTGGGTGGTTCCTTTATCATTGTGCCTACCCATCTTACTACTTGGTCTATTTGTGTGCATATTCTCATAGAAATTTCATGTAACCTTTGTTGCCATTTTTCTAAGCTGGTATCTAAGTCTGTCACACATGAATTAATGCTCTACCAACTTAGTATTACATCTGCAGTTGGGTTTACATAATCCTCATCGTGCGCAATTATTCTGTACAATTGGTTGATTTCCTCTAAGTCTAAGCAAGTAGGTTATACAAACCTTTCTCATTCTGATGGGTATAATGGCGCGATGACCCTGTATTCACCTGACTCGAATGTCATTTTATGCATCTTCAAATTGATTATGGCCTGGTTGTCAAACGCCCAATCCAAGCAAAGAAACGTTGGATATGGTGATGTGTCGTCCACTATTTCAATCACTTCAAATTCAGCTTTAGTGCACACTCATCTAGGTATACTGTCACTCCTTTTAGTCTACCAATTGGTAGGACTCTTTGTTGGTTTGCTAGTTTCAGTTGAACAGGTGAATATCCTAATGTGGGCTCTCCCATACATTGCCATGTCTACATTAACTTCAGATCCTATATCCAGTATGATGTCTCCCATGTTGAAATATCTGATGTTTGCATTCAGTCTGAACTCCCTACTTGTTCTTCTCCTTGTATGTAGGTGATTGATTGTTTTTGGCTCTAGTTTTCCTTTCATCTCAATGCTACATTTTTCTAGTATATTTTGCAATATTTTGACAGATGATGGATCATTTAATACTTTTACACATGATTGCAAAAATCCTTTGATTGTACTTACTTGTCCCATGGATTGCATCTCGTTGGTATGATCCAATAATAGAGGCATCTCGTACTCTGGTGCTTCCTTTCTTTTTTGTGCAGTTGAAGTCGACACCATGTCCTCCTTCTAAAATTATAGTCTTGCTTGTTTAAATATCTCCTTTTCATTATGTGCATCGAACTTCTTCTTTGGTTCGGTGTTCTTCTTCACCCACTGGTGTTGTCCTAGCTCTTGTCGAACTACGTCGTTTCCTATTTTAGCTCCTCTATGAGTAACTATGTTGATGTTCCATCCTTCGTCACTCACTTCAACTGAAATCCAGTGAACATTCTGGTTGTTCTGGTTCCTCTTTTCCTGTATCTTTACTAATAGTGTCAAACATTCTTCTGTATCATGGTCCGATGCGCAACAATACATACAAGTTGATGGTGGAAGTGGACATTCCCATGCATAATGTCTTGATTGTTGGCAATTGTGGCATACCACTGGTCCTCTACCTCATCCAAAACCTCCTCTCACTCATCCTCCACCTCTCTAGCCTGCTCGATCTCCTCTCAGTGTGTTATATTGTGGCACTTGATTATACTATGTGGTATTGTACTAAGGTTGCATTGTGTTGTATTGTGGTTGCGCGGTATTATATGGTTGTTGTGCAGTATTATATTGTTGTTGCGCAGTGTTGTATGGGGCTGGGAATTGATTAAATTGTGGTGCGGCTTGCCCAGTCATAATTTATGCCTTCACTATGTATGCATCTGATTTCCTTTCTCGCATCAACTCCATGGTTCCTACAATCTTTGTCATCGTGGCCCACTGATTTGCAAAATTTGCAATATGAATTCTTTGGGAATGTCTGGTATTTCTTCATCATTGAGCAGTGATATGGATCGTGACCCAGTTTCTTGTAGATTTCACACCATAGTCCTCTTGTTGGTAATAGACTTGGCATTCCTATTTCCATATACTGCGCGAATATTGGACATTCATTCTTGTGGTGCCCTTTTGTCTTGCATGTAGTACACCAGATGGCTTCTCGTTTGTCTTTACTCTTATTCTGGTTTAGTTGGAACATTAATTTCTTCAGATCTTCCTTCATTTCTTCGATGGCTGGGTCCATCTATTGATATTGGTTTTCTTCTGGTTGTAGGGTTGCCTGCAGAGCCTCTGCCTGCGTCTGAAACTTCTGTTGTCGCAATGGATATTTTAAGTGTGGTAGCAGTGAATTGACGAATAGGTGCATATGTTGCATATCGGTCATGAGATATTTCAACTTTCCCTTCAAATTCTTGAATCTTTGGTCAATCTCCCAAAACAATTCTCTTAGTTTCTATCTAATTTCGGTCATCTCGTTCAAGTATTGATCCTCTGAACTCAACTTCTAGAACTCGTTAATTGGTAACTTCTTAATGTATGCCAGTGTCCTTGTCGTTCCAGGTGCATTGTTTGCATCTAGACTCATGTACCAATCTAGTGCGTGGTCTCTTAGCGTAATAGCTAATTGTGCCAATTTGGTATCTTAATCACTTATATGTTTTGCTTCCCAGATATTTGCACAAATAAACAAGTGTTTCTCAGGGTTTTCTTATGCTTCTCCTTTGAATTCTGGTAACCTGATGGTGGGATCATGTCCTGCCATTCTGAACGTTGAACTACTACCTCCACGTTGTGTATATACTTGACTAGTATTGCTTGAACTAGCTCCTCCAGTTGTTGTTCCTTGTGTAGATGTTCTTCCTGCTACCTGACTTCTTTCAAACTTCTGTTGTCTAAACGATGGCATTCTCTTTGGTGTATTAGTCGCACATGGGTTTATGGGTTTCACACTGGCATTAATATGGATAGGATTGTTGCCTTCTCTTCCCATTCTTGGACCTCTTGTCTTCCTCTCACATGTTGCATGCAGGATTTCCTCAATCTGCTCCACAGCCTGAAGATCCTCTACCTCTTCCTCGTCGCTTGCCAAGCCTTCCCTCATGGCTATAGCTCTCTTCTTGGTATTCACCTTGTATTGGAAGGGTACTCTGCTACGCGTCTTTCCAGCGGTCACCATGATCTACTTGATCTGGTCGTCATCTATCATGATTGGGTCCAAGGGTTCCTCCTTCTTTCCCTTATCCTTTCGTCCTTCCATTTCTCCTCTTTCTGTCAGTGGTTCCCCGCTTCCCCCATGCACGCAGGGAAGTTTAGTTGTCTAAATCCATTGTCATTACACCTTTATTATATAACAATATATTAATAGAAGTATATAGGAATCTAATGTACATTCCTCGGGGTCCACGTAGAAACTCTTGCTCCACCGTGTTGTATGACTTCGTTGTATCTACTGCAAAATATGTCATAAAGCCTACCACAATATTGTCGAGCCAACAGTATACTGCGGGGATGAATTTGTTGTTCACATGATGTAACTACTCAATCTGTACTGTGGTCCACTCTAACTTTTGGATCTGGTTCGTTGTGTGGTTATCCTTCAACCTTACTATCCACTCTTGCAATAAGTGTGGAAAATCACAGAAAAACACTTCATGCAAATTAGTAAAGACAAATATATCAAGATATTTGTGAGGTGTTACTCTAGGGTTTATGTTATCTTTCTGTGAAAACTCCAACTCCTTTGTCCTTAGATAGCTTTCGATCTCCGCTTTTGTGGGATTCCACGGTCTCAACATCCCCTTCTAGTGGCTCACTGCTTTGTTTTTTGCTTTATTATTTTTTTGCTCTGCATCCCACAGATGTTGCGTATATTTTCATAGATCTTCAACATATCTCAACTACTCAATCCTCTAATGTTCCCACCAATGAAAACCAAACCATTTTTTGGTTACTTATGTCTTATCTGACCTCACCTTGAGTGACCCAGGGTTCATGTCTGTTCAGGTTTCCAACAAAGCCTCCAAAACTATTGACCCTCCTGGAAAACCAAAAGGCAACACAGCGAATGGGGTGCACTGTGTTGTCTCACCCGAGATAGTATTAATGGGTGGTTGCAAGACTCAGGTTTTTGCAGCCTAGGATTGAGTGGGAGATCTGAGAACTATATGTTGAGATTTATATTGTACTTACTAACGCAATAAGTTGTTATCACGATTATGCAGAAAATATAATAACTCATTCATTCATCATAGAAATAACTACTTGAAGACAATAAATAAACACATGCATTCAATCACATAACATAGATGTTACTATGGTTCACCCCCCTTGGGCTACGTCCACAAAGATTTGGCTCTCATCTCTTTTATTATATCCGTTCAGTCACTACAGCGTTGCACGCTTACAACTCTTCTCAGTTGGGTAAGATATATATGAGGCTTACTAGATCACACCAGGCTCCTCAGTCTGCGATCTAACCCTCAAGATCTACCCTCCTCCATCGTCTTTAGCTCAACATCTTACAAAAGTAGTTCATACAGTAAAATATTACCTAACAACTCGCTACAAAAATTCTCTCTATAAAATAAAACTCGTCTCTTCTCTGAGACCTAGGTATCTCTATTTATACATTTATGTCTCTTCATCCATTACAATACATTACCAAAACTCTAACCCTATTGTCATTAGGTCTTCCATGCATGCCCGCGTGCTGCTTTTACTTCCATTTGTCGCTTTCCTTGTGCATGTCTTATTTCCCAATATTGCCTTTGTTTCCGCCTTGGCCTGCTTCCAACAAGTTTTCTCTATTTTCTTCTTTTCGTTTTCTGTTATTTTTCCCTCCAATTATCCTTCCCTTCTCTCCCAGATCTCTTTTTCCCATGCCTTTACTTCAATTTTTCTTTTCTTTTTCCACATTTCATATTAGAAGAGCTTACTTTTTGCTGCTCTGAACCAGCCTTTTCCTTTGTAACATGGACCCAAGAATATTGGACTCGTATAAGTGCATTGTTTTGTGAATTCCTTTCCATATTGAAGTGGTCGAGTTGCCCTAAGATCAATGTTTATCTTCATGAATGATGATAGTACAGAAATGAGGAAATTGTTCACCTGTGCCAAGAGAAATCTTATAACCTGTAAATTCAGTACCTTTTGATGGCTTCCATTAGTTATATTTACTTATGCGACCACTCTCATGACATTCTTGTGTTCTGTTAAAGTTTTTTGACATGTCCCGAATTCAATGTCTTCTACATAATTCTGGTTAATCTTCCACTAATATTCTTAATTATAAAATCCATCAGTTATTCATGTTTATGGACCCGCGAGAATAAACTGTCGATCGAGACTGGTACATCAAAGTAACTCTCGTATCACCCTGCTTCCTATTTACCTTCACCTATGTTGCAATAACAATATGCAAATCTTATACCTAAAAGGTGAATGCAAAAAAGCACAATTATAAGGAAATTGAAAATGCTACTAAAAGTGTGGGAAGTACAGGTAAACTCGTCAGGGCTATGGATGCTTGCTGGAAGCGGGGCCATGCTTGTATGATACCAAGTCATCTTCGTCGGGGCTATGGACGTTCACTGGTAGCGAAGCAATGTGGGAAAGAGAGATGAGGAAAACACTTTGGTCTATAACAATCGATAAGGATTCCTCTATCAAGTTACTCTCAATGCTTCACTGTGGATTGATGAAGTAAACACCCGTTAACGCTGACTCAAATTATGTGGAAAATCATTGATAACATGATTTCTTTATATCTTCTCCTCAAGATAATAGATGTGGGGTCCTCAATCTATATATTGTATGAACTGTTAAAAGGTAAAAAAATTATTTAATCTGGTTGAAGTCACTCTTTTTTGAGCTCATAGATAACTGGTTCTTCCCAGTAAGTCTCCATTTGTTGTGGCTCACCTCCCACAACAACCCATTTTATTTTTTTTAATGGTCCCCTCTTTATATTCTTAAATTTTTCCTACCAGGCATACATTCTTTCTTCACTAAGTAGATATGAGCTTGAAGAACTTTTTTCTATCACTTATATAGTTTATGCATTCTTTGGGAATAACATCCCTTTGGACGCGGTCATAAATAGTCCCCCTAATATTGCACTCTTTAACCTCTCCACCCCAATTTTATCATTCTTCTCCCTCACAGTAAGGACCCGATCCCTATTTTTACTTAGTGTAACAACCCTAGTTAAATAGTTGCTTAAGGTTTATCAAGTATAGTTAATTAAATAATTAATTGTCCTAATGTGTATTAGTTAAATAATGATTATTTTTTAATAATATCAATTAATTATTTATTTTTTAATATATGTTGATTAATTAATTAATTGATTATTTAACACATTTAATGTTTGGGGTAACTAATTAAAGGCTTAATAACTTTTAATTTATTAATAGAAAACTTTACGTATGAAGGGATAAAGCATTGAATGGAGGGATAGGGTATTGAATGGAGGGATAAGGTATTAAATGGAGGGATAAGGTGGGCGGCATTAAATGAAGGTAGGAGGTGTTGAATGGGAAGAGGGATATGAGGGGGGAAAGGCATCCGAGGAGAAGGACTTTTGGAAATTTGGGGGAAGAAAGCATCATTTTGAGATTAGGGACTGTATTTTATGGGGGTATTTTTCTGGTTTGGAGTTTGGGTGGACTGTAACAGGGGTGCATCGGTTGCTGGGATTTTTGGGCTTGGGGGGAAAGAATCCTCACGGAATCCTAGAGCTAGGGAGCTAGATAGGCTCTATTCCTAGTTGGCAGGGAGGAAAGATTCGATTTTGGGCAGAGTTTGGGCAGAGCAGCAGAGAAGACAGACGAAGATTGGAGAAATAGCATCAAACAGAGGTATGTATTTTCATGATTACACTGTGTTAGGTGGTTATCATTAAGGTGTTGAATATGTTGTGTTATGCGATGGTTATGTGATTTATTTTCATGCTGTTAACAAATTTAATTTCTATTGAATAAATTATGGTTAAATGTTGAAGATTAAATTGTACAAAATAACATTTATCTACTCTCTATTTTTAACTTGTGTTTTATAAGGCTCTGTGGGGATAGAGACCTTACACATGGTATCAGAGCATGGTTTCAAAAACCAAAACCTAAGGCCTTACCACCCACATAATTGTGAAAACTAGTTCCTAAAACAACTCCCATCCTACAGCCTAAAACCCTTGAATCAACTCAAATAGAAATAAACAGAAATGACCTATAACCCTAAGTAGACTACCCAGAATGAACGTGAGAGTGTGCATGCTTCCCAGGAGAATTGAAGGAGGGTATGTGCATTAGAAAAAGAGATACTCTCCCTAGTTCTAGCCACCTATAAGAATGACTCTTCACCTGCACAGGCTAAGAATTAATAAGACTTCACCTGCACAGGTTGAGAATTAATAAGAGTTATAGTTGTAATATTGTAAAACAATCAAGGGTGTTTATTGAAACTCTCTCTACGTCTATTGCATATTAAATAGGGTGTAGCTTAACAACTTTAATTCTATCTACTAAATAAATAAGAGAGGACATTCAATGTAAACATTACTAAGATCTTCCTTAACTTGACCTGAGCCCAGGCAGCAGGCAGATTGAATTCTTTTCCATTTATTTCTAAGAACTTGGTTGGGAACTATGTAGCCAACTCTAATCTAAAAGTTACGCCAACTCCTAAATGGATGTAAGGGTGTGTTTTTATAGTTAAATAGTCTCAGTCAATTCTTACAAACAGCCAGCAAGCTAATTTAAGGAATTTATACAAACATGGTATCACCTTACACGATGGAAAGAAAAACAAGTATTCGTTGAAGAACTAAAAAGAAAACAAGGAGAATACTGAAAAAAATCTTCAGATGGCGAAATATTTTCTATAGAGAGTTCTTCAAGATTGGAAAAACTATTTAAAACTGTGAGAGAAGACAAGTATCTTCTGAAACGACGAAGGGTAAGCTTTCTCAATAGGTTCCTATTCGAAACCCCTTCAAGTAGTTGAATCTGCATTATGGACAAATGTAGAGGCCCGCAAGAATTAAGCTCCAACCTTGATATAGGGTGAAAACCATGTACTACGATATGCATCGGTTGTTGGCAATTCAGTGTCAGTGAGCTTGGACGGTTATTATCTATAAAGTCTAAATTCGTGAGATTCAGTGCAGAAAACTTCACATTGCTCAGCCCATTGCAGCTTTGGATCATCAAATTTTCAAGAAGAGGGCATATTGCTACAAGATACTCAAGTATATCATCACTAGTATGAAAATGTGATAGAAAACAGGTTCTAAGACATCTAAATCCGCCAAATCTATAAGTGGGTAGTTGTCTAAAATCAAAATACTCAAGCTTCAAAAATGTGAGGCAATCACAGGAAAATAGAGAAGTTGGGAGATGCATTAAACTTATAGTAAAGCTGTTAAAACGATTTTTTAGATTGATTTCCTTGACTCTTTTGCAGAGGCAAAACAAAGCCATCTCCAAAACAATTTGCCATTGATGTTGTTATCAATCCCATAAGAATCGGTTAATGAAAGTTCAAAACTTTCAAGGGGACCAAAATGAAAAAGCATCATGTGATCAATTACTTCTTCTTTAAAACACAAACAGGAAACTTTGAGATGGGGTAAAACTATCCACAGATATTTCCATCTACGTGACAGTAAAGAACAATGGACTGCATGTGTTAAATAAAGCTTAGAAAGAATATGAGAGCAGAGTAGGTTATCATCCAAATCACTCAATCTGTCTATTGCCATTTCCAACTATCCACTTCTCCTACACGCAATATCATACGACCATAAGGCACGCAACAACAAATGTCTCAAAGCCCTGCGCACCAGGCACCAAATATCAACAAATAAGACAACAAGGAAGATCCCACGAGGAATTATTGTTTTCAGAATGTGTAGGAGAGGCCCAAGGAGAATTATATGTGCCCCACACGTCAAAAAAGCCACGCAAAAATGAAAGCTTAGTGCAATCATCGAGCCTAAGACAACATTCCAATGCATAGCACAACACAACATTCAAGCCAGCGCTCAAGTCAAGCTATGAAATTCGTGAAGAGAGAATCTCATGAGGGGTCCCTGGGTAAAATAAGAGAAGGTAAATAAAATAAAATAAAAAAACCAACGCCCAAGCTCTAAGTCACCAAATGAAGGAGCCACAAGGGGCATTGAGTTATGCATGATGCATCAATGTGACCTGCAACACCACTCACCAAAGCTGACGCCTAGGTCAAATGCCAAGCCACCGAGGAGAGGGGAACACATATGCACACGGCACATCAATGCGACCTGCAACCACTAGCATTAAGCACCCAAAACCTAGCAGCCAAGCACCTGCAATCAACACAACACAGGTTAGCATCATAGAACACACAATTTTAGCTAAAAAAAAGCAACGCCGGTGCCAGCGCCAAACACACACACAGCCAACGCACCAAGCATAAAACACACAAGCCCAGCCACACAACTCATCACACAATCAGTGCCAAAGCTATCAAGCATCAAAGTCCAGTTGTCGAGCGATTGAACCACAAAGAAGGAGCTGAGGGAACGTGCCAATGTGCTTGACGCGCCCTCCATTTCTGGAACTC
>JZKD02S2387476.1:419124-446753 GCA_000966675.3 Picea glauca | reverse complement strand
AGGCTCCACAACCAACACTCTACACTCCCATGTCAGTATGACATGTTCGATCGTTACCTCCCTAAGTGGCATCTTAAGATTGGACCCTTTTCTTCCTTGTTTACCGATCTTCAATAGTTTACCTTTTATTTATTTTGGGACTCTTCAATACCCCAAGGTATCGAATGAATATTCATTCGATACCATCCTCGTCAGTGTCCAATTCATCCCTCATCCTTTCAAACTCTGAAACTCTAGCTCCGACATCTTTTTGAGCCCTTCTACTTTCACGTTTGGCACATTCTTCTAGGATAAATGTATATTCCTTTGATGCCCTGCCTTCGGGGTTTAGTTTGAACCTCACCCTGATGACCTCTAATGCCACGACTCTGACGGGTCCCACCTTCCCCACAACGCTGCATAAGTTTCAAGTCAGTATGCCTTTCTAAATAAAAAGGGGATATTCTTTTGATACCTCTCCCGTCAGAGCTCAAACTAACCCTCTAGTTTTCCCACTCTAATATTCCAACTCCTATGGTTGTCTTTTCAAATTCGAAACCCCCTAGACTCCGATACAGAGATATGGGTGGTCATTAATCTTAATTAGCATTAATGATAGGGATCGAGGCTAGATTCAGTAACGAATTCCATACATATATGAGTTATGGCACATTTACAAGTGTTTTAATATCTCTTAATGACTAAAAACCCTTATTTTACAACCAATCTTCTCCCAAAAGTTTGTAAACGTCGTCCTTCTTTTACTCTCTAAGTGTGATGTGTGACAATTTCCTCGTCTCAATTACAGGTACCACATTCTATTGTTAATAGTTGGTATTTTCATACCTATTGTATTATATTCACATGGTTTAATTCACTTATTGATCTGTTGATGCAGGATTAACCAAATTCCCATCATGGTGAGCCAGAATCCAAAAAGACCAAAAGGCTTTGTTTATTTCTAGTCAGCCTCCATGCCTGAAACGTCATCTCTCATGATCGAGGCCTTGGTGACTGACACTACCCCCTACATCGGTGAAGACCACAATCCCACATATGAGGAAATATACAAAATTTTCAACTCGAGTGATTTCCCTATAGAGGACGAGGACAAAGAGATATATCAGAATATTCAAAGAAGAAACATTCATCTGGTAGTGGCTTGGCCAGCTGTTTTCCCATACAATGAGGTTGTGCAATGGTGTTTCAAGCAATTTGACATGAACACCACAATCATCGTGAGAAAACAAGGGAAGTGTGTGGCCTCCCTAAGGCTTGAAGATATCGGTTCGAGATATCATCTACCCACCCCCACCTATGCTCTCAATGAACCATTCCTGAAAGGTTTCACCCAAGGAAATAAGGGATTAGTGAAGCTTATGAAACATTGGTGGGTCGATGAGGACGAGACCCTCAAACAAGGACAAAAAATTGCTCCCTACCCATAGACTCAAAGCACCATATAAATTGGTAGTAGTCATGCTATGCCGACTTTATGGAAAAGAGAAAAACACACGCTTACAGACTGATTGGCTACCGTTAGCACATACCATTGTCAAAACGGGACAATTTTTCAACTAGGAAGACAGCTTAGCCTTCAACATCTTTCTTCATATAAAGAACATCCCAGGTATGAAAAAACCTTGTTTTTACATGGAATCATATCTAATTGATGTTATCTATTCCACTGTGTAGTTTTCAGACCTCGGGTGGAAATGGGACCAAAGCCAACCCCCCATCCATGTGTACTTCTCTCAACTATGGAGCATTAACTACAATAGTTATTTTTATGACATTTGTAATATGTTCCTCGCCCCTCTACACTATATTCCTTTTGGTTTTCCAAGACATAGAATTTATTTTGAAGCTAGGACCAGGATGAAGGCATAGTTGATTGGTTCCTATGTAAATATTATTCATATATTAGGGTGTATGGCACCATTGGAGCCCCTCGCTTGTTACCATACTTTTTCCCAAACCATCTGCTAATGAGAGAGATTGCTTACCAATTTATGGGGTCACGGGTCACCTCACTGCTTCTAGTTAGTAGCAGAAAGCTTTGGCCTATTTTACCAATTCACATAGGGAATTACACCATTTCCAATGGCCCACATGCAAGAAAGGAGGAATAAATCCTGTTAGAGATACGCCTGTGCCTAGGAAATCCCAAAGGCCATGACCCTCGTGAACTTACAGTTAGTAATGTTAGATATGTTCACCTCACCCACTCTAACATCCATGTAGATGACTTTGATTAAGACATATTTAAAGGAATAATATGGTGTGAAGAAGCCCTACAAAAGTTACCCAATGATGCTATCAGGAAGGAGCTTGAATGTGAACAAGAGGAAATGAAGAGAGTGAAGATCAATTAATTCTAGAGATTGCTCCAGCAGGAACATATCAACGACAATGTTAAAGAGAAATAAAAGGCTATAAAAGAGGAAAAGTTTGAATTGGAGAGGGTCTAAGATGAAGAAGAATATCAAAGAAGGCAGGCCAAGGACGAGAAAATCAAAAAATAAAATGAACTTAAGGTAGAGCGAGAAATACTTTAAAAGAAGAAAGATGAAGAAGTCAAGGTGAAGAAATTGGCTAATGAGGCAGAGGCCAGGAGATGGGTCGATGAAGTTGAAGCTAAATGAGCTATTGAAGAAGTCGAGGTCAAGAAAAAGGCAAATGAGTTGTTGGAAAAACAATAGTTGCAAGATTTGAGCCAAACCCCAAAAACTCCATCAAAACCCAATTTGGGTATTATGAACATGCCACCTCAAGACTACACTCCTCTCAATGTTATTCTGGGAGATTCTTCTTTTTCCTCACAAGCCTTGAATTTCGAGGGCATTGTAGTTGTTATTGGAGACTTCCATTATGACAACAAAACGAGAAGTATCGAGAAGTGATCGAGTAAGAGAAAAAGAGGAGAAGACACCAAATCCAAGCAATCTGCAGGGAGAATATTAGAATGGAAGGCATGGCCCGATCCCAAAGAGAATTTCAAGAAACCTCTACCCTCCACGCTTTTGCATGAATAAATGTCTCATTCATCTTTGAAGTAGCCAGTGCTCTGAACACTACCAAAACAAGGGTGGCAGAGCTAGAAACCGAATTAAAAGATGTTGAAGACATGTTTACTTTAGAATTTGAGAATGTTTCCAGAGTAGTTGATTCTCTCAATACCGAGAATTTCAAAAGATCCCTACAAGCCCAGAAAGAGAATATGAATGCATAATTTGAAATAATAACCAAGACCCAGCAAGAAAACCCACATTAAGGAATTGGAACTAGAAAGACAAAAACTCGAAACAACCATTGAGGCGAACAAGATGTATACACTTGATGTGGATGATATCAAAACCCAGGCTCTCAAGATAAACAAAAGATTTGAAACTGAGCAAAAAGAATTGATCAATTTGCTCGATAAAATACAAATCGGTCGAGAAGAACAACTCACACTACAAGACAAACTGGTAGAGATTCAAGGGAGGTATTAGGGAGCTCATGAGGCCTTAGAGAAGATGCATGGTTGGCAAGACATGTGTGAGACTCCACCAACTACACTACCAATATACTTCGATAAAGACTCTGATTTCTGATGTCCTTCGACACCTGTAAACCCCTATTCAAGAACATACAAGACACCCAAAAGGAAGCAACTGACACTTGCATGAGGATTTGGAATAGTTTGATCGATCTCATGGAAGAAATCGGGATGCAATCGTTGCTCCTTATCTATGAAGCAACACTTTCCACCAAGAAAATTGTTGAGGTGTAAAAATCCAAAGAAATCAGCCAAGTAAGCGTACAAAGTCTAAACCAGATTGGAAAAGAAACTTTGGAGGAACACCTATTAAGACCTACCCAACTCACCAGAAAGATTCAACACTTTTTCAAAAATGCATCAAAGGAGTTACATCAAGAAGTGTCCACCAAAGTTTGCAGTGGAGAATTAATCGTGGAGAAATTGCAATCAGACAATCGTGAGGACATTATGAAAGATTAGTCCCTCTGGGAGGAAGATCAGAATCAGGGGAAGGGGCAAAGAAGCTCATGATGATAAAATTCCATCAATGTGCCCAAATGTCTCCTTTCTCTGCTATCGTTATTTTGTTTTCCGATTTGGAACATGAAGAGTCATTTTGCAAAACAAACATGGATTCATAATGGAAAAATTATTATGTAAACAATATCTCCTCATTGTAAAAGGGAGGACTATCCACAATAAAGGGCATTTTGGTTTCTAAATGTAGCAAGACATTATTTTTACTCCAATTTAATTTGAACCTGAAGACATTTTGTTGGAGATTATGGTGTCAATATGTATGAATATGATTGTTCAATTTATGCATGTTTATGACTATAGTAAGTGGATGTTGGTTTACGAATTATTTATGAATTAATGTTTTCATTATTCACAGTTACCATGATTTTCAAAGTGAGTACAATGATAATATTATGCAGTTAACTAATCAATTACTTGATTCTAAATAGTCATGTTGTTAAAATTTCATGTTACCTGTATTATGGATTTCTTTTGTGCAAGTAATATAAATATTTCACTGTATTCATCCATTTTAGTTTGCTCCTGATCATGATAGGTTAGCTTAGAATTAAATAGAGACTACATCTTAGAATTGTAATCATTCATATTAGCTTAGAATTAGTTAGTTATAATTTTTATTTTTTAATTCATCTAAGAACCTTTGGTTTTCATATTAATATTTAGTTAGTATATTAGTTAGATCAGTAACCAGGCCAAAATCTGGTCGAAAACACTATTCCAAACAAGAGTGAGTCTAATCAGGACCTACCATCGGGTGTTTTCCCTCATTGATTGAACGGGTCATTCTGGTTCGTTAACACGTTGTCAACAATGAAATGTAGTGGGGTCCCATCACCCACATCTATGAATGGAAGAGGCGCTCCTCCTCCTCAAGCTACTTTGACTCGTCTAGTTGGATATTTGTGGTTACAATGGTAGCACTAGGTTTTGTGTTGATGATCCACTTTCCATGTTCTGAATCAGAGTCTAAGTCAAGGTCCAACTCTTTTTCTTTAATATTGACCAACAATTATTGTTTCGAGTGACATTTATCAATGTTGTGCCAGGGGATTTTGTGGAACTCACACTACTTCCCAATGTCCTTCTTCGTCTTCTCGTTACCCTTCTTTGCCCATAGCTTGGACTGGATTTCTTGAGATTGGATTTCCTTTCTGTGTCCCTTGTTTTGTGATTTAGGACCACCTTTTCTATGCTTTTGTTGTTGAGAATGCATACTTGAACTCTCACTTGTTTTTCTACTTAAATTTATACTCAGTTTTAACAACATATCGATAATTAGCTCCCAATGAAGAGATGTCCAAGAAATCCATATTTGTTTGGATGTACCTGTGTAGGCCACTACAATACTTCAAAACCAGGTGTCTCTAAGAATCTTGAATACCCAACTTTGAGCGTAGGTTATGGAAAATGTTGGTACACTATGGCACGTTTTGGTCTCTCTCCTGACATAGAGTCGTCCATCTCATATATTGGTCATCATAGCTTCCAACATGCTAGAAATCCTCCTTGAGGGAACCCACAAAGGCTTACCAAGTGGGTTATCTCTTGAATGGCATATATTTATCTGTAGTTTGCCTCTCCCAGTAACCTTCCCACCAAGATTTGACATGGGGAAGGGATTTGAGGAGTGCGAAGGTGATTTTTTCATCGTCAAAAAAAACTATGGACAAAGTAATAACCTTCTGGTAGATTCAACTATTTCTCTAGAGCATATGCATTTATATTTCCTTCAAATAAGGGAATATCAACATTTACTTGTACCTTGAAGGGCGGTGTACCTCTGAAATGGTTGTTTTTTGAAGATTCCTTGACCACCATTAGTAGTCGTTGAATGATCTAAGTGAAGTTGTCCATCATCTTTTTCCTCTATCGTGCGATGGATTCCTTGAGAAACCTCTTGAAATGATCTCCTGCTCTATAATCTCTCTTTTCTTATGCCATGAGCAGTCACTTGGGCTAGTGAAAGTGGTCTTCCCCAAGCAAAACTAGCTCGAGACCCAACTCCCTTGACCCTGACCTCATTGAGGACATGCACCAAGAAATAACAAGGAGTGGAATTATCTAATACCACTGATATGGATTATGTTGAGAACAAAATGAGACACAAACAAAACTATAGCAGAGAACTCATAAATATAGTGAAACCCAACTTCTATTAATGAATAAAATAACAAAACATTGCAGAACAAAAATTGGCTAGAATGGTCATAGCTTATCTCTAAAGAGAAAGAGATTACGGTTATGTTCATTCACAATAATCATTACATCACACTCCATTTCATGCTCAAAGGACATCCTTCACCTCGATTATATATGAGAGAGTGAAAGGAGAATAATTCCCATGATGCATGTGGAATAAATTGGTCTAAGTTTACAAAATTCCATATGCATGTAAAACACTAGGACTTCCTGGGAGGTCACCCATCCTAGTAATACTCTACCCGAAGTGCTCTTAACTATGGAGTTATTGATCCAGATTTTATGAGCAGAATGAAATGAATATAGATTATTAAAATATGCTTAAAACAGAATAATAGAGATACTGTAAAACTGGTTTTCTATTCAATAAGGAAATAAGCTGAAACTGTAAAATGCAGCGGAAAACAAGCTTGCTAAAATGGTGGCGGCTTCTCTCTGAGAAGAGATGTGACGGTTGCACTCATTGCCAAAAAGATCATTACAATGAGGCTCTGAAGGCCTTTTTACAATAAACAGGAATGTCAAAAACCCTAGAAATCCAAGAACCTAACCCTAGGAGATGAAGCGCCTAAAGTCATGTGGGCCCCGTTTGGGTAAGTTAGTCGGTCAACTTCTCGAGGTCGTAACTTTTGCATACGATCTTTGTTTTAGGCGCACGATAGCCCATTGGAAAGGTCTATCCAAGGACTACACATTTTGGTCTCATATAATAAAGGGCATTTTCGACTGTGTCGATCTCTAAAAACGTTGTTTAGGGCCTCAAAACAGCCCTGCAAGTCAGGGACCTGAAAACTAGGAAAAAACCTGCCAAACAGGAAAACTTCCAAAATGAACTAGTTGGAATAGGTGGGAGGCCACCGACATCCATATGGATAAACCCTCCCCCCTTAGGAATCAATGGTCTCCATTGCGTTGAGTTCCCCCATTAGATGAGGAAATTTCTGCTAAATTTGGCCCCGGGTGAGCCACTTGCCTTGGTGCAGGAGCTACCCTGCTTTGACAACTCGATAAAGTTGGATCCTTTGTTGTCAAGTGCCCTTGATCTGTGTGTCCACAATCTGATCACTGGATGTATGTTGCATGTAGTCAAGGTTGAGTTCTGTTGGTGTCAACTGCTCTGCTATCTCTGAGGTGTCCAATAATGGTGGGAAATATGGCCGAAGGAGAACCACGTTGAAGACTGGGTGCAGGCCAAGGAAAGGGGGGACGTTGAGCACAAAAGCATTTCCACCCACAGCCTTGGTGATGGTGTATGGCACATACCAGAGTGGGTGAAACTTTCGATGGGGCCCTGTAAGGCGTTCTTTTTGCAAGTGCAACCAAACTTTGTCACCCACCTGAAACTTATGTGGCACCCGGTGTTGATCATGGCGTTGCTTGTACTTGGCATTAGACTTCTGTAAAAAATCCTGAACCTGTTGGCGGATGTGATGGATCCTCTCAATGAACCGGGTGGCTTTGTCAGCTTCTGGTGGAGCAAGTGACGAGTCGTCCGAGGTGTTCGCCAGTCGTAGTGCAACATCCATGGGGCTCAATGGTTGGAATCCCAACCCCACCTGAAAGGGGTTGTGGCTAGTTGATCTATGTAGGGCTCAGTTGTAGCTATGTTGGACATAGGGAAGACTCTCATCCCATGTGCAAGGGTGCTTGGAATTGTACATGCACAGTATATGTATGATAATCTGATTGACAACCTCAATTTGGCCATCTGTCTGGGGGTGGAAAGGAGTGGATTTTGTGAGCTTGGTATCCAACAGTGACCAGAGGCTCGACCAGAATGTGTTGAGGAACCGATTGTCCCAATTTGAGACAATGGTTTTTGGGATCCCAAAGTGTACCTAGATGCGTTCAAAGAAGAGCTTGGCAGTGGCCTCTGAAGTGATGTTCTTCTTGTAGGTGGCCATAATCGCCATCTTGGAAAAGCGATCAACAACCACAAAAACACAGTCATTTCCCCTCTTGGTGGAAGGGAGGCCTGACATGTAGTCCATGGATATGGATTCCCACGTCTTGTCAGGAGTAAGAAGAGGGGTGTATAGGACCTGTTTCTTAGTGGTCGGTTTGGCAATAGCGCAGGCGGTGCAGGACATGATATACTTGCCGACATCTTGTCAAAGTTTCAGCCAATAGAAATATTTTTGCAGCACTACCACTGTCTTTTCGATGCCAAAGTGTCCTACCACCCGACTGTAGTGAGCTTCCCATATCAGCTTTGCGCGTTCACTTGATGGAACGCAAAGATGGCCCAGACGGCACAACAACCCGTCCTGAAGATCGAAATCAGCGACCATTGAGTTTTCTCCCAACATTTGGCAGGTGGTGGAGAAGTCAGGGTTTGTCTCATAGAGGTGGGGCCATCCAAAGGTATCATGGTTGCAAGAGTCTAGCACCATGGTGAGTGCCACGACTGGAGGTCGGCTGAGGCAATCGACAACTCGGTTGGTACTTCCTGTTTTATACTTGATGTTGAGGTGGAACTGCTGTAAGTATGTGGACCACTTCTGATGGCAGTCATTCTGCAATTTGCCTTGGGTCTGCATGAATTGTAGTGGCTAGTGATCAGTGTGGATGACTGTCTCCTTCCCCAGAATGTAATGTCTCCACTGGAAGCAAGCTTGCACAATGGAGTACATTTCTTTGTCGTAAGTAGGGTACTTACGGACAACATTTGATAGTGTCTCACTATGATACGCCACGGAGTGGCCATGTTGAGTGAGAACGGTGCCCACAGCATAGTCTGAAGCATCTGTCTCGATCTCAAAGGGATGTTGCAGGTCCGGTAGTGAAAGCACCAGGGATGAGCACAATTGTTGCTTCAATTCATCGAAGGCTTGTTGTTGGGACAAGCCCCACACAAATTTTGCCTTACCACCACCCCCGGTTACTTGGCTGAGGGCCCATGCGATATGAGAGAATCCCAACATGAACCTGTGATAGAAATTGGCAAGGCCCAAGAAGCTCTGAAGCTCAGAGAGTGTGGTTGGGGTTGGCCAGTCACGGATGACTTGGATCTTGGCTGGATCCACATGCACACCATGCTAATCAACAATGTAGCCTAAGTAGTGGACCATGTCCATGCCGAAGGACAATTTTTCCAAGTTTGCATATAGTTTGTGCTGTCGCAGGGTGTGCAGAACCTGTTGAATATGCTGCAAGTGTTCCGCCCAAGTCTTGATGTAGATAGGATTTCATCCAGATACACCACTACAAAAGTACTGGTGAAAGGTTGCAGGATATCATCCATCATCCTCATAAAAGTTGTTGGAGCATTTGTCAAACCAAAGGGCATGACCAACCATTCAAAATGACCTTCTTTTGACTTGAAGGCAGTCTTCCATACATCTATATGTTCTATTGGGACTTGGTGGTAGCCAGACTTCAGATCAATCTTATTGAAGTATTTGGCCCCCATGAGCTGATCAAGGAGATCGTCGATTCGGGGAATTGGGTACCAGTTCCGGACTGTGATTTTATTCAGGGCTCGGTAATCAATGCTAAGTTGTCAGGTCCCGTCTTTCTTTTGCGCCAGTACAATTGGGCTCCCACAAGATGATGAGCTGGGATGGATGTGCCCCTTGTGGAGAAGTTCTTGGATCTACCTCTTGATCTCCTCATTTTCTAATAGAGAGCGGCGGTAGACCAACCCATTGGGTAGCGGTGCGCCTGGGGTCAGATCGATGGGATGCTTGACCTGGCAGTGCAGAGGTACCCCTGTAGGAGAGGAGAAGACATCTGAGTGTTCATCCACGACCTTATCCACTTGCTTCTGTTATGTGGAGAGATCGGTCGCAGAGGCCCTGGATGTGGCTGCGATATTTCTCTTACTCTGAGAGTGAATCACGAAGAAGGCAAATTTCTCGGTCTGAGAGATGAACTTCTTGCATTGTTTGGCAGAGATCAAGAAAATAGCACTAGGAGGGACTACCTCGAGTATCCTGTATAATTTCTTGTTCAAAGTAATAATAACACTACAAGGCCTAGACTCATATACAACATGGCATTTCCATAAATAAGGTTGGCCCAAAAGAACATTAAAAACTTTGAGAGGAGCAACATCACACAATACCTCGTCTTTGAAGGGCTTGATGTCGTACGATAGTCGACACTATTGGTTGACGTTGAGATCGCTTCCTTGGTGGAGCCATCCAATGGTGTAGGGCTGCAGGTGCGGTGTTGTCAGAAGGTCCAGCCGCTTGACGACCTCTGCTGAGATGAGGTTCTTCTAGCTACCTCTATCAACAATGAAGTGCAGCGGGGTGCCTTTTACCCACATTTGTGAATGGAAAAGGCGCTCGCCTTCTTCTGGCTTGTCTAGTTCATTAGGCTGGAGCTTGGTGGTAGCAACGGTGGCACTCAACTCTGCGTCAATGATCTATCTTCCCCTTTTTGGTTCTGACTCAAATTCGAAACCCACATCTGATTCAGAGGCTTTCACTTCAGCCACCAACGACTGCTTTGAGCGACAATCAACAGTGTTATGCCAAGGGCTCTTATGCAAGTCGCACCACTTCCCGGTATCCTTCTTTGTCTTTCTAGCGTCCTTCTTTGCTTGTAGCTTGGACTAGTTGTCCTGATACTGTCCATATTTTCTCTGTCCTTTGTTCTGTAGGTTGGGGCCACCCTTTCCTGTCTTTTGCTGCGAGGGGTTCCCAGGCCCAAATTGTCGCATCTTTTGTTTGAGCTTCTGCTTGATTTTGACGGCATATCAATAGGTCGCGCCCAAGGATGAGATGTCCATAAATTCCATTTCAGTCTGGATGTATCTATGTAGAGCACCACGGTACTTGAGCACCAGATGTCGCTCTGAATCTTTGATACCCAACTTGGTGTGCAGGGTATGGAAGATATTTGTGAAATCTGGCACTGCTTGGTCTCTTTCTTGTCGCAGTGTGGTCCATTTGGTATACAAATTGTCATAGCTTACGACGGGGTAGTATTGTTCCTTAATAGCATCCTTGAAGGATTCCCAGGTGGTCATGACTATAAATAATGAGGGTTCCTCTATTTCCTTTTGCTCACAGAAATTTTCCCACCAATCTTTGACATGGGGAATGGCTTTGAGGAGCGCAAAAGTAATTTTTTCTCTATTTGAAAAGTTCTGGACAGAAAAATACCCTTCTAGTAGATTCAACCACTTGTCTACAGCATCCGCGTCTATCTAACCTTCAAATATAGGAATATCAAAGTTGATTTGTACCTTGAAGGGGGCAGTGCCTCCGCTCGAGGAAGATGCATCACTTGTTGGTAGATGCCAAAGGATTTGCGCAAAACTATCCATCATCTCATTCCTCTGTTGCATGAGGGCTTCCTCAAGAAACATTTTGAAAGGATATCTCGTCCCGTCATCTTTATTTTCTCCTGCCATGAGAGGTTGTTTGGGCATGCGAGAGATTTTTTCCTCAATAGAAACAAGCTCGAGACCCAATTCTTTGTACCCCGACCTCGTTGGGGACATGCATTAAGACAACAAGGAGTAGATCGCTCTGATACCACTGATCTGGATTTTATGAGCAGAACGAAATGAATACAGATTATTAAAATATGCTTAACACAAAATAACAGAGATACAGTAAAACTGGTTTTCTATTCAATAAGGAAATAAGTTGAAACTGTAAAATGCAGCGGAAAACAAGCTTGCTAGAATGGTGGCGGCTTATCTCTAAGAAGAGATGTGACGGTTGCGCTCATTCACAAGAAGATCAGTAAAATGAGGCTCTGAAGGCCTTTTTACAATAAACAAGAATGTCAAAACCCTATAAATCCAAGAACCTAACCCTAGGATATGAAGCACCAAAAGTCATGTGGAGCCCGTTTGGGTAAGTTAGTCTGTCAACTTCCCGGGGTCGTAACTTTTGCATACGATCTTCGTTTTAGGCGCATGATAGTTCGTTGGAAAGGTCTATCTAAGGAATACACATTTTGGTTTGATTATTAAAGGGAATTTTTGACTATGTAGATCTCTAAGAACGTTGTTTAGGGCCTCAAAACGGCCCCGCAAGTTAGGGACCTGAAAACTGGGAAAAAAACTGCCAAACTGGAAAACTGCCAAAATGAACCAGTTGGAATAGGTGGGAGGCCACTGACATCCATATGGATCTGTTATGATGGGATCTAGTGCATTAATGTTGTAGGCATGTACATGATGGTTGTAATTAAAAATTAGAGATGGAATTACATTGCATTCCCCATCAAAAGGATAAATATCATGGCTTATCAAAACCTCGAGCTTGAAAAGTTGATTCGGTGGAAAAGGTGGGTGGCCACCAATATTTACATGGATTACTTATGGCCTCTTCACTTAGTAGCCTTACTTTGAGTATCTCAACCTTCCTTCCACTAGCATGATGCACTTCTTGGCCTCTTGACATTCTTTTGTATTATCCCCTATCTTTCATCCTCTTCTCATCGTCCCTATAACCTCTCAACCTAGTGAAACGATGGTCTCTTGGATACCCTCTCACCATCTTAGCCTCTCCTGTGACTTGTGTTTTCCTAATTCCTCCTTTAATTGTCATTGTAGTTTGTTTGTTGGAACTCTCATATTGTTGTTTCTACATGCCCTGGTTTATGTGGGATCAACTGTGAGAATTGTCTTTTATTGCTTGGTTTAATGTGTAAGCCACACCAATTTTATTGAATTAATATAGTGAAGGGTCCTTGGTTTAGCATTGGTCATTATTACTAGGTGTTGGGTTAATCTCGACTCGGTCATAGAGTCATTGATTTGGTCATTGTTGGGTTTACCATTAGTGGTTTATGATCTCATGGGATTGGGTAACCCATGGAATTTTCCCATGGTATTTGATGTGCATATTCGCATGTAGTTGCATTTCTATCTCCACACCATGCATGTATTTTCATGGTTATGCAAGTCCATGCATGCCTTCGCATGTCTATGTCTACTCCATGCATGTATTTGCATGGAAATATTGAGGCCATGCATGTCTTTGCATGGATATATTGAGGCCATGCATGTCTTTGCATGGCTATATTGAGGCCATGCATGTCTTTGCATGGCTATCTTCACTCCATACATGTCTTTGCATGGTTATCTCGAGGCCATACATGCCTTTGCAATGTAATCTAATTCTAGTAAAGGAAGTAGGGTTTGTAATTGATGAATCCTATTTAATGGCTTGAGATACTCCATCCATTGTAAGAAGCCTCAAGTAGCCTCAATTGGATGGTGTAGCCTGGCTTGGCTAGTTTGGAAAAGTTTAACACATATCTATTATTTGTTGTCTTTCTCGATTAAGGGTTTCTAGGATAAATATTGTCTCTATGTGCATACTTTTTTGTCGTGCTATTTCTCTCTCGGTTTTTTAACACTAGGACCACTTCTTGATGCAGCCCAGTTCTTGGTGGGACCCATTTTCCTTTTATTTATTTTAGGAGTCAAAACTTTTTTCTTGTTCTTTGGCTCAATATTTTTCCATTTGAGGCATTCTTTCCCTTTGCTTCCTTGAATGTTTTGAACCCACAATTTTCTCCACATGATTTCCCACGTTTATGAATTTTTGTCCCATTGTTCCAATACCGTTTTCTAGTTTCTTGTTAATCCCTAGACAAAGCCCCATGTTATGTATAAAACCCCTTATTAAGCCATATATATTGAATTAATACATTTCTAGTGTTGTATTTGTATATAGGCTAGAACCCTTCATTGCACCCTTTCATTATAATTGTACCCCTTGTCTCCTATATACATACCAAGGAGACCTAGTCTTAGGATCAAATTATCTTTTCTCATCTCATCTTATCTTCTGAATTGGATATATTGTAAAAGGAGGTTTCCCCCTCAAATTGGACTATATTTGTTGACTTTTTTTCATTCTCAAGGTGTTGGTTCATAACATTTGCAGGTATCAGAGCATCAATCCTAGGGTTTTGTTGCTTCAAGTGAATCATCTTGGAATTTTCACTATAGTTTTTTTTTTAGGATGATTTCGATAGAGAAATTCAGAGATTACTTATTAGACGTATCAAAGTACCTCTGGTAAAAATTTCAGGTTTTGTATCATTATAATTTCAGAGATATATCCTATGGAAGATGGGGTTTTTTACTCATTTTGAATTTGGTTTTAAACAAGTCATCTTGAGATTTTTGCTATAGTTATTTTTCTAGGAGGTTTCAGATAGTGAAATTTTGTGGACATTAAGGAGACATACAATGTTATAAGTGGTAAAACATTTAGGTTCCAATTCACTATACTTTCGGATATATAGTGCATGGAAGACAAGGTTTGTGACTAATCTTGGAATCAATTATCTTGGCATTTTTGCTATAATTTTTTTCAATGAACTTTCAGTCTCTTAAATTTTCAGAATCCTGAGTTGGCATAGTGAAGTGCATGCGAAAAAAATTTCATATTTTGAATCATTGTATTTTATGATATATTGCTTGTAGAAGTGAGAGTTTTTTGCACAAGATATTTTCTAGTGATTTTAAGAGATTTTCCGTGATTAGCAAGATCATTTAAAAAAAAATATTATACATGTGTTATGAGATCTTTAAATAACACAGGATATGTCTTTAAGTGGGTAAAACTATGGTTGGGGAAGAATACATGCAGGAAATTAGCATGGTTTCACGTGGTTACAAGAAACACATTGTTTCACCTATTGGAAACCCCTGTAACCCCTATTGGTACCCCTTCGAGTAGTATCACATTAGACAATACATGTAGGAAAATCCTCACTTCCATGTACCATTAGGAATATAGGAACTCCCCTATGTATACCTGAAACCAACCATAGATAAGTTATTTGGTTGTTTGTTTTCTATAGTACACCGAGAACAACACTCGGGGAGACCACTCTCTACGACATGGGTAGTCGAGTAGTACGACTAAGGGCACAATTGAGCCTTATTAGTTAATGCCCTAAGATTATGGTCTGAGTACTATGGTTGTACCCTACACATATATAATAGAGATAAAACACATTACACTAACTTATCCTTGGGACTTAGTAACTTTTTTCCATGGCTCCGAAGAGTGGTCCAAAATTAACTTGACAAAGTAAACCTCCAGAGAGCTCAACCATGACTCAAGAAGAAATGGATAAGATTTTTTACCAAATGGAAAAGAAGATCATTGAAAATAGGGAAAAAAGTGGAGAAGAAGATGAATGAAAATAGGGAATGGATGGAAAATAAGATGAATGAAAATAGGGAATAGATGGAAACAATATGGATGAAATACAAAATCCATGAATGAAAATAAGGAAGAAATGCAAAAATCCATGAAGACCCTAGAAACCACTCTCTTACAAAGGATCCCTAATAGGTATATGGAGATCCAAGAAAATCATGAAAATAAGGAGAACAATGGTGTTGAGACTCAATCACATGTGGGGAGTATTTTATCACAATTGGAGAGCACTAATACTAAATCTCAAAATAATGATCATTCATTACTCCATGATCCACATCATTAGGGATTCAAGTTGACAACAAGAAAATTAAAGTTGATATGAGAAAGTTTCATGGTAAGGATCCTATAACATGGATATTCCAGATGGAGCAATACGTTGATCTACACCAAGTTTCAACCCTTCAAAAGGTAACTATTGCATTCTTGTATTTAGAAAATGACCAATTTGTATGGTAATTATGGCTTTGCGAACGAAAAAGGATTGTATTGTATCCTGGTCCATTTTTACAGAGGAGTTGAAAGAATAGTATGGGGATATTAAGAGAAATACATTCTTTAGTCAATTGATAAATCTTCAACAAAAAGGTCCAATTGCAGAGCATATTCAACAATTCCAAAAACTAAGTCTCGAGGTAAAGGTCATTACATAGGATAAACTATTATATATCTTTATGGGAACTTTAAGGAAAGAATCCAACATGAAGTGCATCTCTTTGAACATAAATCCCGCATGCCTTCAACCTAGCAAGAAAGTTGAAAGTTAAAATATGGCTACTAGAAGAATGGTCTCTAACAACTATAGAGAGCATCATGCTCCTTCTCCTAACCTCACTGAACCAAAAAGGTTGACACTTCAGCAAATGGATGAAATAATAGAAAGGGACTATGTTTCAATTGTGACAACAAGTACAGTAAGGGGCATAAATGTCACGAGAAGAAATTATTCTACATAGACTGTGAAGAGGAAGAAGATCAAGAATTGGAACCATCGCAAGATCTAGATCTATAAGAGACCAATCCAACGATATCTTGTCATGCATCAACTAGCATTAGTACTCCACAAACCCTTAATATACAAGGATACATCAAACATAAAAATGTAACAGTGTTTATTGATTCTGGTAGTACCCATAACTTCATCAATTACAAATTAGCAAAAGATCTCAATTGCTTTGTATTTCCAGCACCAGAGTTTCAAGTAATGATTGTAGATGGAGGTACCATAAATTATTCTAGTAATTGTCATAATATTAAGCTCAATATGGGGGAGTATGTTTTGGATAGTCTCATGATTTCCATCCAAATGGGTGGTGTTGATGTTGTATTAGGGGTTCAATTGTTACAATCATTAGGAAAAATGGCCCCTAATTTTCAAGATCTTTTCATGAGATTTTCCTCAGAAGGAAAGGAAATTGAGCTTAGAGGTATCCAAAGGAAACCTTCTAAGATGATAAGCCCTAATAGCATGCACAAATTACTCAAAAAGGGACACCATTGTGTAATTTCATAATTGTGCTCACTGTATGTTCAAACATCTATATACTTTGCTCCATTGGATCTCTGAATAGTTATCAACCACTACATCCATGACCTGAAGCCTCTACTCTGCGAGGACGATTCTCTCCATCTATATGAGGAATGTCTCTATTGGCCCTGTCCCATCAAACCATGGAGCATCGCATATCACAGATCCGATCCAGTGCACTACTTTCATTATCATTGTGCATCTGCGAGTGGAAATTTCATAGAGCTTGTTTTGCCACCTCTCCATAGAAATCCTCAAAATTTGTGGCATAATATTTGACACTTCTCTAGCTTAACTCTCCATCTGCAATGGGGTTGATGTAATCCTCCTTATGCCTTGTGATCTTATAAATGTTTTCAATGACTGAGCTCTGCACATCCTCATCCACTTGCTCATTGTATATATTTCCTTCATATGGATCCATAGGTGTGACCACGCACTTGGTGTTTGTTTCAAATGACATATGTGTTTCTTTAAATTCAGAACTTCATTATTGTCAAAGGTGCAGTCAATGCCAAGTAATGCAGGATATGGTTCATATTCATCCATAATTTCTATGACCTCAAAATCAACCTTTGTTTTTAATCCTTCTATATTCAATTCCAATTGATCCAGTCGACCTATTGGGTAGATCTTGTATTGATTTTCCAACCACAACTAGATGGGTGACTAGACCAATTTTGGTTTACCCATCACCTCCCAATATTTCTTTGAAAAAATATTCATGTCGGAACCTAGATCCAACATGATGCCATCCATGTCATAGACACCAAGTTATGTTGTCATATTAAACTCTCGACCAGTGCGCTTTTGCTTGCTAACCTGACATACATCTCTTTCTTACAAAGGAGCTGATATGGTTTCCTCCACTCCTTGTTCCCTCGTGCAAGTAACTAAAATTTGTGTCAACTTACTTGCAGCCTTTGGATCATTCAACAATCGCAAACAACAATGCTAGAAATAACTTACTTGGTCTTCATGTTCTTCCTTGCGACCCAACCCATGTAAGGCTTTTGGGCAGCTTGCGCGTTGCAATTCCTTCACGTGTTGTTCTACATGCACTTTCATCTTAGCGCGTCACAACTCATTTTTTTTGTGAGATTCTTCCAATGATCATTGCATCATGCACTGTATTTCTTTGCACACACAAGATTCCTCCAAAGACCGTTGTGTGACGTGCTATAATTATTCACGGCTAACCTCTTCCAATGACCTCTACATTGCTCATTTTACCTCTTTGCGGATACGAGCTTTCTCTAGTGACCTTTTTGTCGCCTTTTGCACTTCTTCTCAGATCTGAGCCTCCTCAAGTGACCTCTGAGTTGTGTGTTGCAACTCCTCACATGTTGTTTCTTCTTCCAGTGCTCTTTGAGCATCACGCAGGAAATTATTTTGCTTGGAAACAACAAACTTCAGGGGGGTTGTATTTCCTTCCTTATCTTCCCCTCTAGCTTTGGAACTGAGCCTTCACCATGCTCAAAGTATGCTCTTGTCTTCTCTCCTCATTGGGTTACTACCCGAACATCAACCTCCTCTTTCTTCTTCTTATTCTTGCATGGCTCTACATGCACCATGTTGCAATTGGCGTTCTTGTCTTCCCACTTTTTTAACAAGTCGGGATAGTCTTCAATGACATGCTCAAGATTACAGCAGTATGCAAAAAGTACGCACAGATTGGTACAAAATCTTGATACATGACCCATTTCTCCACAATTGAAACAAGTGGGGGGTATACCTCCCCCTCCACCATATCCTCAACCACGACCACGCCTGTATCCACCTCAGGGATGGCCTTGGTATCACCTTCTTTCAGCATTGTCACGCTCACCACCCTTCTACTCTTCATGTACCTAGAATGCATCATGGGTATTATCTTACATCGACTGGAGTGAGTGGCCATTATTAACATCATGCTCTGCATATTTACAAAACTCACAGAATGGAGTATGGTTCATCATTTTTTATCCAGATTATTTTGAGAACAACATGAAGACAAAAATATATCAAATCTATAAAAAGAAAATAAACAGAGATATTTCCAAAAACACAAAAATATAGTGAAACCCAACTTATATTAATGAATAAGAGAGAAAAACAATGTATAACAGAAACTGGCATAATGCAGTAGCTTATCTCTGAAAAGAAAAAAATGTTGGCTATGCTTCATTCTCAATAAGATTTACATCACACTCCATTGCATGCTTAAAGGGCCTCCTTCACCTCAATTATATATGAGAGAGTGAGAGGAGAACAATTCCCATGATGCATGTGGGATAAATTAGCCAAAGTTTATAAAATTTTATAGGCATGTAAAATACTAGGACTTCCCACACGGTCACCCATCCCAATACTACTCTAGCCCAAGCGTGCTAAAACTGCAAAGTTCTAATGGGATCCAATGCATTAACATTATGTTGTAAGCATGTACATAACACCACTAAGAAATCATTACATGATGTCTGTAATTAACAAATGAAGATGGCATTACATTACATTCCCCATCAAAAGGGTGAATATCATGGTTTATCAAAACCATATGCTTGAAATGTTGATTCAGTGGAAAAGGTGGATGGCCACCAAGATCCACCTGTATCATTCCTCCCCCATTAGAAAGCAATGGTCCCCATTGTGTCAAGCTCCCTCGGAAGATGAAGAAACTTA
Source organism: Picea glauca (assembly GCA_000966675.3). NCBI lineage: Eukaryota > Viridiplantae > Streptophyta > Pinopsida > Pinales > Pinaceae > Picea > Picea glauca. The sequence goes on along the minus strand of JZKD02S2387476.1, from coordinate 427,171 downwards.
TGTTGAATCTGAACCTTGGTGAGTCGCTTGCCTTGTTGAAGTAGATGTCCTATTTGTACTTTGCCTATGGAAGGATGTCATGAACCTATTGAAGGTTTTGGATCCATTCAACAGGTCTGGATGCATTATATGCCTTAGTTTGAGTGTGAGAGGACTCTGTCAGTTAAGATGCATCAATAAGAGCTATATCAATATTGGGGGCTAATGGTTGGAACCCAAAGAACACCTGAAAAGGGTTGTGGCCAATAGAGTTGTGTTGAACATATGGAAGACTCTCATTCTATTTGTGCTCCTCTACAATATTTTCAATCTGCTTATGTCAGATAGAAACATCTTGGGATGAGGCTATAGTGGTCTCAATGTCCTTTTGTTCACCTTCTTACTAGATCTTGAAGAGGCTAAACTTTGTGGTATGAGAAATTACTTTGCGGAATTTTTTTTCCGAGATAGTAGTCGAAACTACCTCTGGTACTCTGTAGATATGACCTCCTAGAGTAACAATGACACTGCAGGGGTCGATACTCATAGATAGCGTGATGTTTCCACATATATGGTTGTCCTAAAAGAACATAACAAACTTCAAGTGAGGCGACATCACACACTACCTCATCCTTGAAGGGCATGATGCCATAAGATAGGTGGCACTGCTGATTGACATAGATATCTCATCCTTGGATCAACTATCCGATGGTGTATGGTTGGGGGTGTGGAAATGTTGGCATATTCAATATCTGGAAAACCTCGGCTAAGATCAGGTTCTTCTGACTCTTTCTATCAAAAATGAAATGTAGTGGAGTCCCATTTACCCACATTTGCGAGTGGAAGAGGTGCTCCCCCTCCTCAAGCTCCTCCGGTTCTTATGGTTTTATTGTTGTGGCCATGATGGTAGCAGTGGGTTCAGCATCGATGATTTGTTTCCCGTTATTGTGCTCTGAATCAAAGTCTGATTCAAGTTATGATTCTTTTTCTTTGAGCTCGACCACCAATGACTATTTCGAGCGAAATTCATCGGTGTTGTGCCAAGGGATTTTGTGGAAATCACACAACTTTCCAGTGTCTTTCTTAAACTTCCAATTACCCTTATTTTCATGCGTCTTGGACTAGATCTCTTGAGGTTGTCCTTCCTTGTTGATATGTCCTTCATTATGTGAGTGAGGGTTTCCTTTTCCATACTTTTGTTGTGGCATATTTTCAAACCCGAACTCACGCTTAATCCACTACTTGAATTTCTGCTCGATTTTGACCGCATATCAATAAGCAACTCCCAATGAGGAGATGTCCAAGAAATCCATATATATTTGTATGTACCTATGTATACCACTGCAGTATTTCAAGATCAAGTTCCTCTCAGAGTCCTTGATACCCAACTTTGAGTTCAAGGTATGAAAGATGTTGGTGTATTCTGTCATCGTCTGGTCTCTTTTCTAGCGTAGAGTTGTCCATCTCATGTATTGGTCATTATAGTTTCTGATAGGGTAGAACTCCTCCTTTAGGGAATCTACAAAGGTCACTCAAGTGGATTCTCCCCTGAATGGTGTAGATTTACCCACAGTGTGGCTCTCCTAGTAACCTTCCCACCAAGCTCTGACATGAGGAAGGGATTTAAGGAGCGCGAAGGTGATATTTTCATTGTTAGAAAAATTTTGGACAGAATAATGACCTTCTAGCAGATTCAACCATTTTCCTAGAGCATCTGCATCTATCTATCCGTCAAATAAGGGGATATCAAAATTGACTTGTACCTGGAAGGGTGTCGCACCTCTGAAATGGCTGCTTGTTGAAGATGCCTCGACCACTGCCATCAGTAGTCTTTGAAGGATCTGAGCGAAGTTGTACATCATCGTGTTCCTCTGTCGCATGAGGGATTCCTCGAGCAACATCTTGAAAGGATCTCATGTACTGTCATCTCTCTTTTCTTCCACAATGGGAGGTCACTTGGTCTAATGATGATTTCAGAATCTCTGAAAACCCTCAATTCTTTGATATTCAAGTCTACAGCTTTCTTTAATCCTTGTACTATAGCTCCATATTCGGCAGTGTTGTTTGTACATTCAAATTCTAGCCTACAAGATAAGAAATGATGTTTACCTTTAAGATTAATGAGGATGCACCCTACTCCTGACCCTTCTTGCGATTTTTATCTGTCAAAGTACAAAGTCCACATTAGTGGAAGATAATCACTCTTTTCTTTTTCCTTATTAATTTTTTGATCTCATATCTTTTGTTCTGTGATCTCTAGCGTACGATCCTGACAGAAAAGTGTGTCTTATGTCTGTATCGGCAAATTTTCTTGAAAAATCATTTCAGAGTTTTGAGTGGGAGGGACATCGGACAAGAGAGGAGAAAATTTTTTGAAGTGGGATTCGCGGGAATAATTGCCCAAAACGGGGAAATCTGTGGACGGGGGTTCGTTCAGGGTTTCTAGATCAGTGACCGTGTGTTTCAGATACCTCTCCCTATTGATTCAGATCATGTTCTTGTATCCCTTCAGTGGTAGCCAGAGGTGTGCCTAGTCTGTATTGAACTATCCGTTTATCTTTTCAGACCAACTTCGAATTAGTAATAACCCATAGGCCTCTGGAATATCTACCACAATTATGTCAATCACTTGCCCAAACTTGGGGTGTGTCGCTATTCTGATCATTACATCTTTGAGTTCTCCATTGACCTTGACATGGGTTCTATCTAGTTGTATGACATGTTTATCACTCTTGAGGGGAACAATGTTTAACTTTTTGCAAATAGACAAAGGCATAACGTTGGAAGACGCCCCATAATCTACCAGACAATTGTGAAGTTTTTATTAAAGATTTAAAACGTTAAGAGGAACGGTGGGACAAAAGTTTTTTCCTTTCTATCTTCTGAGCAGGTGTTCATAGTTGGTTTGCTCACCAGATTTGTGGGAGATAGAGTTCTTTCCTGACCACTTTCTGTGGTCGGGTTTTCTACTGAGTTCAAAGCTTGTAACAGAAATTCCTTCTGTTGAGGAATCTTGCATATGTCCATAACTGATATATTAGCCTTTAACTTCTTCAAATCTTCGACTACGTTGTAATTCAGTTTGGACGATTCTCAGGTATGGATGCCTATAGGTTTTTTACCAAGAGCGAAAGGTGTTTTTGGGCGATCGGGAGTTGCCTTACTTCTCGAGGTCTGGATAGCAGCAGTATCTTTCGAGCCAGGCAGACCCTTACTGTGTGTTTGTATCACCGAGACTTCCGAAGGTTGTTCCTAAGACTCAAATAGGTCGTTGAAAGGCATGATCAGGTCAGGATCCCATATCAACATGGTTGTATCTTGTGGTGGGTCAATCTCTTCTTGGTCAGCAATATTCATAATCGAACTGCGTGGTTGTTCGGTTAGGGAGACTTTGTCTACAAACCGATTGGCCATCAAATTCATGGCATGCACCCATTGAGGGTAGTCTCTTTCGGAGTGGTTTTCCTGGTGATAAGTACAGAGAGAATCAGATGCAACATTCCCTAGATCAATATTTAAGTTAGTTGGGGAAGGTTCAATTGCCTTGAATGGTGGGTTCCTCCTTAAGAAAGGTTTGTAGGGACTTTGGCCTTAGTTTCCCTCCCCTGCATTCCTCTTCATTTATATGATCTTGTTTAATAATTTCTTAACCATGCATTGTAGGTCTTCTATGTCTCTGCTACCCTTGTCAGGATTTTGCGTTGTCTATTTCCCCGACAGTCTAGCCAAAAGGAGTCCTCTCTTGGGAGGAGGTTGATCTTCTTTCTTAACTAGAGAGACCTGGCCCTCTTTACACCCTTTCATCTGGAATTCTATCGTTTTGGCTTCTTCAAAATTTTCAACTCACTTGGAAGCTCTTTCAACAAACATAGAAATAGAAGCCAGGAGCGCATTAGTGTAAACCTCAATTTGCAATTCCTGGGTTGGTTTCACTTCAGGATGAAACTTGTTTAATATGGTTGTGAATCTTTGATTGAAATCTTCGACTCTCTCTTTCGAACTCATGGTGGCGGAGAATAACTCAACCATCAGAGCTCCCGTATTAGTTTCCTCTACAAATTTATCTAGAAAGACTTTATGGAACTTGGTCCAACTAGTTATAGATCCTACTGGCAGATTAATATACCACATGGAAGCTGAATTTTCAAACATGTAGGGGAAAAGCTTGCAAACTACGTCTTCATGTTGGACGTTCATAAGTATGATTGCTAGTATAAATTTCTTGATATGATCTTCAAGAAATACAGAGGTTTCAGGATCGAACTTAGGAAGCAACTTCTCTGGATGTCAGGGAAGGTTATGGACTGGTCCCGGGAGGACCAAGGCATCTCTATCTAACCAGGGTTGATTGACCAGAGGTGGGTTCCACCTTTCATCATTATGGTCGTTGTTGCCTTCCATATCTTCAGACTCGGAGTTAAAATCCTCTTCTTCCGAGAAATCGTCTGGTTCAGAGACGTCACCAACTAGCGTTTTAGGTATCAAATCAAGAGGTTCTTGGATTTCGATAATCGCAAAATCTATTAAGTCTTCTACCGAGTGCACGAAAACCTCATCGGGAGTGCTAACCACTAGTCTGCTTTGTTGTTTTCTTCGAGGGAGTATGGGAGCTAAGGAAAATGCACCAATCTGTCGGGCGTAGTGATCCAGGTGGATATCGATGGCCACCCACCTTTTCCAACTGGCCCAAAACAGTTTTCTGGCAATTTTGGCAATTTACTATTTTTAGCAGTGTTTAACTTCTGAGGCCATTTTGAGGACCTAAATGAAGGTTTTTCATGATTGATCTTCTCAAAGATGATAAAAGGAAGGATTGAGCCCCCAAAATGAATCTCCTCTACGATACCTTTCCAACGGGCTATCATACGCCTAAAACGGAGATCGTATGCAAAAGTTACGACCCCGAGAAATTGATGTACTAACTTACCCAAACAGGGCCCACATGACTTTTGGCGCTTCATCTCCTAGGGTTAGGTTTTTGGATGTCTAGGGTTTTTTCCATTCTTGTTTATTGTAAAAAGGCCTTCAGAGCCTCATTGTAATCATCTTCTTGTGAATGCGAGTAGCCGTCACATCTCTTCTCAGAGACAAGATGCCACCATTCTAGCGAGTCTTTCACTCTGTATTTTTACAGTCTCTGTACATTTATTTCATTAATAGAAATCATGTATTACTGTATATATGTGTTTATGGTTGCATCTCTGATACATTTCTGTTATATTATTGAATATTTGCGATATCTTTGTGCATTTCTTTATTATATTTCCGCTCTCATTTCGTGTCGAAAATAATCTGGATCACGTAGGCTCTTGTAATTCTTTTGAATTGATTTACTTCCTCGTGAGGAAGAGCGTAAGGTATTTTAGAGTGAAAAGATTATTCCTCGGGTTGGGGTGAGCTACTCGTTCCAGGAGTACTCAACATGTGTGGGTTGTCTTGGGAATGACTAGCCATGCATGTGGGTTGTTACGAATCTGTAGGCTATTTGAAATGTTATATAAAATACATATTCAACCATTCATTCTCAGGCCCTCCTTCTAGCGACAATTCTATTGATGGGTCCTAAATCCCTAATTTAACAGTAGGAACCAAACTCGCCACCGAGGCCCAATTAGACTCTGCAGCATTTAATGGTGGAATGGTTCTCCAAATCTTGTGATCTGACCAATTTATCTATGGGCTTTATGTTTTCTTGTGAAGGCTCTTCCTTTAGTTTAGACTATCTTTTTGTATTTTCTCTTGGGTGAGACCGATATGAGATGTAAGCCGGCATAAACCAACTTGGTGACAAACATGATTAAATTCTAACTACTAGGGAAGAGGCTAAACTTGGGATAACCCACTGCTCAAGCATGCAAACAATGATTCTATACCACAGGCCTAGTAATAATACATTAACCTCATGAGCATCCAATTACTGTTTGAGAAACTAACTATCAGAAAGAAAACACATATGAAAATTAGATAATGGCAAGCAAAATAATTCATCTACCATAATCATTCATCACATATTAACATAATGATTAATCTTTATCATTTAAACTAAAGAGCAACAAAATATTGCACCAGATAACTTGACAATAGATTAAACAACTCTTACTCATTACAACATCATTCATGAAACGAGATGGGAAATAGTTCTTCTCCACGTCCAATCACTTGTGTTTGATAAAAAATGACTTGTCTTTGGTCCAGAAGGACTTCTCAATTCATAGCAGCTTCAAAATAATTCTTAACAACCAAAAAAACAAGAATTCTTACAACAACCATCGACCATTAACTAATCGTTCGATGTCTTTATTTATAATGTAAAGTTTAACTGAAATTAATGACTAAGTGCAGTTTAAGCAAAACAAATTTCTCCATGTGGCGTCCTATACTAACATTTTCTTTAACGATCAGCCCGAGATATCTCTTGAAAAGGATGATTTCTCTCATACTCGGACCAACTGATAAATAACTCTTCACAAGTTTGGGCCCATTGAAAATTGTGTTGTTCCATCGGAGCCGCATGTATTCCTCTAATGTCCATCGCATGTGTCCGGTACTTCACTAGGCTAGAGTTCCACTGATGTAGCACGGTTCGAGCTCTTATTGGATGCTCTGCAAATCGTCCCACTTGACTTGGCCTCACGTCTGTCATCTTTGCGAGTTCTTCGGTCCATATAGAATCTTGTTTGGCATGCGACTCAACTACGTCACTTAGGTCGACGAAGTTGTCAGGGGTGCCAAACTCGGGGAGTCTGATATTCTTCATTACTTTGTTGATTTTGCTTCAATGTTTCTTTCGAGTTCCTCGGTGAGGTCACGAAGCAAACTTTGTTCGTTAGTCGGGAGGATCTTTCCTGTAATCGGGGTTGAGGTAGTTTAGAAATCACTTATCAAGCAATGCATAATAAGATGCAAACAGAAATAGAATAGACTAATGCGTACCTGTAGAGCTCGTTAGTCTCGATCGTTTAATACTCATGTGATATCAGTCATCCTTTTGAATGACCTATAATGTCCTTGTCCACACCGTCGCTCCTCTTCAGTTTGAATGAGTTACATCCACGTGCCATAGCGTGGAAAATCAGGTCCGGCAGGTCGAAACCGTCATAGTGGCTGATTTACCCTTGGAGTTGGGAAAGGATGCCAAAGCCGAACGTGTGTCGAAAGTGCGCGTACGCTCCCAAAAGGTTGAACATTGTAATAAGGAAGTCGTTAAATGCCTCAGGCCGAGGCAAGTTGTTCCTCTGGAAGATGTATCACCAAGTTTGTTAATTATCATTCCTTAATAATGGAAGTTGGGGAGATTAAAGATATATTGGAATGATCGTACCGTATATTCCCTGCAACTCCAATTGGCGGCGTTTCATGCATTTTGGATTGCATCCGTCGAGCAGTTGTGACGCGTTAAAACTCCAAGACATCCTTTTGCGAGGCGTGAGTGTTCTTTTGGTACATTTTGTTTTGCTTCCTCGTTCTGCTATAAATTCTAGAGGCTCTGTGGGGATTCTATGCATCAGTCGAGTTTATTCATCTATAGCATTGGCCTTGTGAGTTTAATTCCAATGAAACTCTGTGTCGCTGTATTTTATTCACTCGCAGACGTCTAAGCCAATATGTTGTTGCACTATGGGATCCCCTTTAAATAAGGGATGGGGTTTGCAATGTAGTCGGAGCGCCAGGTCCGAGCCCTAATGTGCCTGGGACTCTTTCTTATTGGCATCAGGGGTCCCTGAAGCTTCAATAAGAGGTACCTACCTTCGCTCGAAAATGGTGTCAGCGTCTCAAGCGAAGGTGGGAGTGGAGAAAAATACGTCTGAAGGACATATGTTGGAGGTTGTGCCCTCTCCAAAGCAGACACTGTGGAGGAGAGGAAGGCCTAGAAAAAATAAGGAACAAGGAGGAGAACGCCACCTCCCAACTGAGATGAGTGCACATACATCCGTTGAGGAGTTTACAATGCACACTGTTATCACTCCAGGGAACTACTTAGGGCTGTATGCTAAGTATGCCTGGTAACTTAGGAATTCAATATTTTTATAGCAAAATGGATCGATGGGATATCACAATAGCTTAATGG
>JZKD02S2387476.1:399400-412976 GCA_000966675.3 Picea glauca | reverse complement strand
CCACCACCTGTCTAATCCCAATGGTTTCATTTACTTTTAATTGAAAATTTTCAAATCTGGGCGAAAATCGTGATAAACTGGCTGTTACAGGCTTTCCACAGCACGTAGCCTGCGAAAAAACGCCCCTTAGCTGCGGAAAGCGCCACTTTTAACAGCTAACGGGTAAAAATTTCTGCCTTCTGTGCTGTTGAAAGCGGACAGAGTTTCAAATTTGAATTTCTCGGTCATAAAAAATCCATTTTTCACATGTAAATAGTCAATCGACATCTACAGAATCTCAGCTTTCCAATGGTGTCATTTGATCTTAATTTGGAGCTCAGTAAGGGATTGAAAAGTTCCCTGCAAGTTTAAGTATCATTTTTCCACGTGCAATTCAAAAACTCTAATCGAACCTTTGTGACAAGTTAGCAAATAATGGTGCTATTTTGGGAGTTAACACACACTACTTGGTCGGAGCCTCTCGGGACTATTAGTCGAGGAAGCGGGAGACAAAAGGGAAGGGAAAAGACATTGGGTTCTCCTGTTGGAAGTCCCGTCTAGCAGCTAGAGCGGGCCCAACTCGCCATAGCTGAACTTTATCAAGAAAATAGAGAATTGCGGGGATAGTTGGCGGCGAAGAACCAGGAGGTATCGACATCCCAGGGTCGTGAAGGAAGTACAAATTGGCTCAAGAGACAACTTTGGGAAGCGCAAGATACAATTGTCCAGTTGCGCAAAGCGCAGAGGATGATGGGGAAGGAAAAAATGAAAACACTGCAAGACACGAGGAGTAGTCTAGGAGAAGGTCTGTGTGCAGGAGATATATGATGGGCGGACTCTTATTTTGCATTCTCCAAAGTGACGTTTGATAGTTTTCTCTATTTGTTGTGAGGGTTTTCACGTTCTCAATGTAACCGGGTCGGTTAGTCAATGCATCGGTGGTGTTTATTTGTATGTAACCTGAGCTTGGTGGGGAGCCTTAATATATGAGATTTCGAAAATGTTTTGCAGTTGAAGGTATCGCGTTCCCTCTTTGTATGTAAATCTACTGTGTTTTTTTTTTATCTAAGCTTCTTGTAAATTATGTGACTTTATAATTATCGTTGTTCTGAGTTGTTTTGTAAGTTTGTTGATATTTTCCTTTAGAAACTTTCGATATCGATTGATGTTGACGTGGCGTTACTGACTTGTGGGTTATTAAAAAATAAAATCTTGAACTCGGCTTGTGGGTAAGGACTGCACTTGGGCTTCATTCACGTTGAACGCCCTAGAAGAGCTAGATATTGCAACTATCGATGTTGGGATGGTGTCAGAGATCGGTGTTCAAGAGTAAAGTTAACGCGTAGTTTTCTTCGTGGATTATCACCTTCGTAAATTTCTGACGCCGAAAACATTTCGGGATTCGGCAATCAGTGATAGCACCTTAACTTCATGTGATGCTTATTCTTTTGATCTTCTATCGATGTCGAACGGATCAGTCTTTGGCGATATCTTAAGTGAAGCTTATTTGCGGAGACGAGAAACCTCCTTCTTTCGATGGAAGTGAAATTCGACGCTCATCTATTTTGGTTTTCTTAAGCGATTTTCGTCACTTTTAATCTTTCCCGATGTCGAATTTCCTACGCGTGTTGGGGAAATCTTTTGAATATCGATTCCTTAAGTAAATGTTAGTGCCTTTCAAAGTTATGATGATTTCCACGTGCTCAAGCAGACTTTAAACGACTCAACATGAAAACATAATGATAAGCACGGGCAGTCGTTTCATACTGAAGTGCAAAAGATCAAGTGGTACCCAAAAAATGAAAATTTGACATAGACCTTTTTAGGGTGTGTTGAGTGCTCAACAAATGGCGATTCACTTGGCGATAGCAGAATCTATGTTCCTTCTCCAAGGCTCGGTTGATACGGAAGTTGATGGAGAGCCTTGATTGGTTTGACAATCAGAAGCTCTTTACCTTTGCATTTGAATTTATCTGGTTGATGCTTTATGGTCTGCCCGTGGGGTTTTAACCCTTTTCCTCCTTCGTTTCCTTTGACCCTAACTCACGCCCCCTTTTTACAAAGGTTTAGCAAAGCACTTATCGGAATGAAGCCTTCAGTTACCATTACTCACTTGATTCAGTGTCGCTCCGCTGTCAGCGAGCGTCCATAGCCTCGGCAGAGATATCTGCATACCCTCTCCTACTTTTTTCACTCTTTTGATAACACCAACTTTATTTCAGCATGACACCCTGAGCGAGCGGGAGAGGATGATGTATGTTTATTTTGCAAGCTGAGATAATCAAGGTGGATCCTTTGCTAGCTTTCTTTTCTGGGTGTATGTAATCCTTTCCATCTTTCCTTCTTTCCCTGAAGGTCTTACCAAACCACCCAGCAGACACTTCTGACATTCCTCTAGAGTTCTTCATTTGGTGAGGTTTAGATAGAGGACTCCTCAGAGCGACCGCAGATCCTCCTATGCTTCTTATGTTTGAGTGATGAGTTAGGAACAGAGTTCACTAGGTCGCATGATTTGAGGTCTACCATTGTCTTGCTAAACACAACCTTCAAAAGTGCGGAAAACAAAACTACCAAAAAAAAAAAAAAGCAAAATCACAAAGATCTAACGAGAAACGAAATCATAAAAACAACATACAAACAAAAGAGATTATTATTGTTACCCCCTTTTTTTTTAATTCTATTTCTTATTAGAAATATTGTTTTAGGGCCTAGCCATTCACAGGAAGGGCATCAGTTTCCCCCCTTATATTCTGCAACCGATACGTGTCTGCCCCAATCTTTTCAGCCACTTGGAAAGGTCCAAGCCACAGATTTTGAAACTTAGAATGCTTTCCTTACGGTTCATTTTCTATGTCCCACTTTAGGACTAGATCTCCTACTTCAAAGTTCTTCCCTTTAGCCTTATTCTCGTCGAACCATCTTTTCACTATCTATTGGTGAGCTAGGAATTTTGACTTAGCCTTTTCTCTTTCTTCCTTGAGCATGAGCAAAGTGTTGATTCTTCGTTGTATGGTCGATGAAGGCTCCTCATTGGAATCTTGGGCTAGTTGAAGAGATGGAAGATAGAGCCCATTTGGGAGGATGGCTTCTTGCCCATAGACTAGAAAGTACGAGGAATTTCCTATAACTTCTTTGGGTGTGACTCTGTCGGCCCATAAGGCGTTATGGAGTAGATTATGCCAATTCCTTTGTTTATCTGTAACCGTATTTTTTAATATCCTCATTAGGTTCTTGTTAGTTGATTCTGCCACATCGTTTCCCCATGGATAATAATTTTCCAAATACCTAATTATGATTCCTTTGTCTAGAGAAAACTTCGTCAAGAGGGTGGAAGAAAATAAGCAGCATTATCAAAAACTAGGATAGAAGGGACACCAAACCTTGTGATCAACTGTTGTTCTATGAATTGGATCGCTTATTTTTCGTTTACATGAATCAAATGGATAGCCTCTGCCCATTTCGTGAAATAATCGGTAGCAGTAAGAATGTACTTGTGATGTCTTGAAGAGCTGAGTGTAATTTCTCCTATGATATCCAACCCCCATTGTTCAAAAGGCCTCGAGACAATCAGAGGTTGGAGTGGGACTACTGCTCCCTTCTCCTTCCCTGCGCTTATTTGACAGGTTTTATAGTTTCTAGTGTAGGTATGAGCGTCTTTGAACAAGGTGGGACAATAATAACCGGCTCTCGGAATCTTATGAGCAGTGGTGTTTCCTGCGAAATGTCCCCCGACAGGGCCATCATGGAGCTTCTTCAACACTTTGTCTGCGTCTTCACGTTCGAGACATCTTAATAGTACCCCATCATAATTGATCCCGAAGAGTACCGAACTTATAAGGCGATATTGTGCAAATTTTAACCTCAGAGCTCTCCTTTCCCTAGGGTTGAGATTTTCCAAATAAGTCCCATGGTGTAGGAGATAAGTTAAATCCTTATACCAAGACTCTGGTTCTCAGGAGATGTATTATATTTCTCCACACCATAGTGCCATTTCGTTCTCCCATATGGAATCTTCATTTACTTGGTCCTGGGCATCGACTGCAAGTTTACATAACCCTTGTCCTTTTACTAGTTTGGCAGGTTTTATATATAGATCGAATTCTTGGACTACTGCCATCGAGTATACCTTTTCTTTCCCCCATTTCTTGTTGGGTAAACAAGGATCGGACTACAGGGTGCAACATAATCACTTTGGTGTGGTTCTTGAGGATGTAGGACCTGGAATGTTTTACCGCCTTATATACCGCATAAGCATGTTTGTCTATAGCAGGATAATTGAGCTCGGCTCCTTGAAGATTAGTACTCATGAATGACACTGGGGCCTCATTGTTGTCATCATCCTTATGAGTCAAAACTGCAGCTAACGATTGGTCGGAGGCAAAAGTATAGAGGAAAAAGTCTCTATTGAAATCGGGACTTCGCAACACCAGGGCCCGGGATATAGCAACTTTGATATTGCCGAAAGCACCTTTTTCACTCATCAGCCCACTTAAATTTGGCAACCTTGTGAATCATCTTTTGTAAAGGTTTGATGATCTCCACAAAATTGGGAGTGAATTTCCTCACAAAATTGATTTGCCCGAAAAAGGACTGCATGCCTTTCTTGTTATGGGGCAAGGGGATTGGAGCTATGGCCTTAATCCTTTATGGGTCTATGTGGATGCTTGCTTGAGATATAATGTGACCTAATAGCTTACCTTCCTCGACACCGAAGATGGTTTTCTTAGGGTTTAAGGATATGTTGTATTTCCTACACCTTTCGAAAATCTAAGTTAAGTGTTGGATGTGCTCTTCTTTATTCTTTGAATACATCGTTCTGTTGTCTAGGTATACTACCACATATTTATTGATTAGTCCCCGGAAAGATACATCCATGGCCCTTTGGAAGGTCTCTCCTGTATTAATTAACCCGAAAGGCATTCATTTATAAGCGAAGATTCCCCACTTGATTCGAAAGGTGGTTTTTAAACGGTCTTCCTCCGAAACCAGAACTTGGTTGTAACCTGAGAAACTGTCTAGTAGAGAGAAAATCTCCGAGCCAGACATGGTCTGCAGGAGTTGTTCCATCGGTGGGACTGGGTAGTTGTCCTTTTCTGAAGCTCTGTTAATGTTCCTAAAATCTATGCATAGGCGGATCTCTCCTGACTTTTTCCTCACCGGGACAAGATTTGCTACCCATGTGGAATGGCTAACCTGAAAAATGATCTTGGCATCTAAAAGTTTTTTTAATTCCTGATACATGAAAGGTTCCAGGGATGGGTGATACTTTTGGAGCTTTTGTTGGAAAGGTTTTACTTCGGGTTTTAACGAGATAGTGTGTTGAATGATGCGGGTATCATACGTTTTCAAATCTTGATAGGACCACGCAAAGACATCTTGGTATTGTTTGAACAATTTGAGATAGGATTTCCTTTCCTCTTTGGATATAGTCTTGTCGCGATTCACATTCTTTGGGTTTTCTGAGGTTCCAAGATTTATAGTTTCATGCAAGGGACAAGAGCTACCAGTCTTTGCATTTTTTGGCCCCTTAAATCGCTCTTTTAAATCAAACGGATTTTCTAGATTAGCTATACCTTTCGATATTGTGTGAGACTTTGATTTATCAACAGGTTGTCCTATCCTAGGATCAGTCTCTGTTGATAGCCCTTGGAATACTTCATCATCAATAGCCAAATATTTGAAATTGTCTTGGTTAGTCAAGAAGTTTATGATCTATTCATCACCTTCAAAGACTTTCCAATTAGAAATGTTATTAGGCACCGACGGTTTGTAAAGCAACTCCATAATTAATCAGGAGGCTTCATAATCCTCTAGAGGCGACATCCTGGAAGCAGTTGTGGCCAAGGAGTCAGCAAGAATAATCTTTGCTCCGAGGACCGTTGTAATATTGAAGGCTTTGAAATGCTCTATTAACCTATGCACCTCATGTTGGTAGTTCTTTAGGTGAGGAGAATTGCAATGTACAGTATTTCTTACTTGTCTAACGATGATTTCAGAATCTTTGAAAACCCTCAATTCTTTGATATTCAAGTCTATAGCTTTCTTTAATCCTTGTACTAGATCTTCATATTCGGCAGTGTTGTTTGTACATTCAAATTCTAGCCTACAAGATAAGAAATGTCGTTTACCTTTAGGATTAATGAGGATGCACCCTACTCCTAACCCTTCTTGCGATTTAGATCCGTCAAAGTACAAAGTCCACATTAGTGGATGACAATCATTCTTTTCTTTTTCCTTATTAATTTTTTGCTCTCCTATCTTTTGTTTTGTGATCTCTAGTGCAAGCTCCTGACAGAAAAGTGTGTCTTATGTCGGTATCAGAGACTTTTCCTGAAAAATCATTTCGGAGTTTTGAGTGGGAGGGACATCAGACAAGAGAGGAGCAAAGTTTCCAAAGTGGGATTCGCAGAAATAATTGCCCAAAACGGGGAAATCTATGGACGAGGGTTCGTTCGGGGTTTCTAGATCAGTGACTGTGTGTTTCAAATACCTCTCCCTATCGATTCTGATCATTTTCTTGTATCCCTTCAGTGGTACTCAAAGGTGTGCCCAATCTATACTGAATTATTCATTTAGCTTTTCAGACCAATCTTGACTTAGTAATAACCCATAGGCCTCTGGAATATCTACCACAATGATGTCAATCACTTGCACAAACTTGGGGTGTGTCGCTATTCTGATCATTACATCTTTGAGTTATCCCATGACCTTGACCTGGGTTCTGTCTAGTTGTATGACATGTTTATCACTCTTGAGGGGAACAACGTTTAACTTTTTGAAAATAGACAAAGGCATAACATTGGAAGACACCCCAGAATCTACCAGACAATTGTGAAGGTTTCTATTGAAGACTTCAAACGTTAAGAGGAACGGTGGGAAAAAAGGTTTTTCCTTTCTATCTTTCGAGCAGGTGTTCACAATTGGTTTTCTCACCATATCTATGGGAGATAGAGTTATTTCCTGACCACTGCCTGTGGTCGATTTTTCTACTGAGTTCAAAGCTTGTAACAGAGAGTCCTTTTGTTGAGGAATCCTGCATATGTCCATAACTGATATATTAGCCTTTAACTTCTTCAAATCTTCGACTACGTTGTAATCCAGTTTGGGTGATTCTCGGGTATGGATGCTTATAGGTTTCTTACTAAGAGCGAAAGTTGTTTTCGAGCGATCGGGAGTTGCCTTACTTCTCGAGGTATGGGTGGCAGCGGTATCTTTCGAGCCAGGCAGACCCTTATTGCGTGTCTGTATCACCGAGACTTTCGTGGGTTGTTCCTGAGACTCAAATAGGTCATCAAAAGGCATGATCAAGTTGGGATCCCATATCAGCATGGTTGTATCTTGCGGTGGGTCAATCTCTTCCTGGTCAACAATATTCATAGTTGAATTGCTTGGTTGTTTGTTCAGGGAGACTTTGTCTAAAAACCGATTGGTCGTCAAATTCATGGCATGCACCCATTGAGGGCAGTCTCTTTCGGAGTGGTTTTCTTGGTGATAAGTACAGAAAGAATCAGATGCAACATTCCCTAGATCAATATTTAAGTTAGCTAGGGGAGGTTCAATTGCCTTGAACGGTGGATTCCTCTTAAATAAAGGTTTGTATGGCCTTTGGCCTTGGTTTCCCTCCCCTGCATTCCTCTTCATTTCTATGATCTCATTTGATAATTTCTTAACCATGCATTGTAGGTCTTCTATGTCTCCGCTACCCTTGTCAGGAGTCTGCTATGTCTGTTTCCTCGATGGTCTAGCCAAAAGGAGTCCTCTCCTGGGAGGAGGCTGAGCTTCTTTCTTAACTAGAGATACTTGGCCCTCTTTACACCCTTTCATCTGGAATTCTATCGTTTTGGCTTCTTAAAAATTTTCAGCCAGGGTTCGCTTGGTGGCTCTTTTAACAAACATAAAAATAAAAGCCGAGAGCACGTTAGCGTAAACCTCAATTTGCAATTTCTGGGTTGGTTTCACTTCAGGCTGAAACTTGTTTAAGATGGTCGTGAATATTTGATTGAAATCTTTGACTCTCTCTTTCGAACTCATGGTGGTGGCAAATAACTCAGCCATGAGAGCTCCCGTAGTAGTTTCCTCTACAAAATTATCTAGATTTTGAAAATGTTTTGCAGTTGAATGTATCGCGTTCCCTCTTTGTATGTAAATCTACCATGTTTTTTTTATCTAAGCTTCTTGTAAATTATGTGACTTTATAATTATCGTTGTTCTGAGTTGCTTTGTAAGTTTGTTGATATTTTCCTTTAGAAACTTCTGATACCGATTGATGCTCACGTGGCGTTACTGACTCGGGGGTTATTAAAAAATTAAATCCAGAACTTGGCTTGTGGGTAAGGACTGCACTTGGGCTTCGTTCACACTGAACACACTAGAAGAGCTAGATATTGTGACTATCGATGTCGGGATGGCGTCGGGGATCGGTGTTCAAGAGTAAAGTTAACGCGTAGTTTTCTTCATGGGTTATCACCTTCGTAAATCTCCGAGGCCGAAAACATTTCAGGAGTCGGTGATCAGTGATATCACTTTAACTTCGCACGATGCTTATTCTTTTGATCTTTTGTCATTGTCGAACGGATCGGTATTCGGTGATATATTATGTGAAGCTTATTAGCGGAGAGGAGAAACCTCCTTCTATCGACACTGGTGAAATTCGGTGCTCTGCTATTTTGGTTTTCTTAAGCGATATTCGTCACTTTTAGTCTTTCCTAATGCCAAATTTCCTAAGCGCGTTGGGGAAAACTTTAGACTATTGATTCCTTAAGTAAATGTTAGTCCCTTTTAAAGTTAAGATGATTTTCACGTGCTCAAGCATACTTTAAACAACTCAACATGAAAACATAATGATAAGCACATGCAGTCGTTTCATACTGAAGTGCAATCAGACAATGCAAAAGATCAAGTGGTACCAAAAAAGTGAAAATTTGACATAGACCTTTTTAGGGTGTGTTGAGTGCTCAACACATTGTGGGAACATTTTCCCAAGAAAAAGTGGGTACAAATCCCAAGGAAGATATCTATTTCATTGCTGGGTCATTTTTCTTCGGTGGGAGGTCGTATTGTACGGATCCATACAGTTCGTACATCAAGTGAAAGTGGGCATGAAAATTGAGGCAGTCTTTGGCATGATTTTCAAGACAGATTCCAAACTTTTGGTTGTTGTTTCAAGGCTGTACAGAACAATTTGTACAACTGACTGTTGGCACGAATTTCGAGGTACAAAATAGGCCCTACAACAAATCGGATTTGGCACAGATTTTGAGGCAGATTTGGGACTGTTTTAGTGTGTTGTAAGTGGATTTCTCTTGGCTAGAAATTGTGATTTTGTTGTTGTTATGTATTTTCTTGAAGCTGAATAATAAGATATCTCTCTCTCTCATTGGGTTTCCCCACATTGGGGTTTTCCCTGGCATTTGCCTAAATTTCTGAGTTTTATGGGTGGTTGTCCATTGTGTTTATTTCCACTGCATATTTGCTTAGCAATGTGTATTTCTGCTTATGGTAATTTTTGAATGTGGCTTTGAGGCATTTATGAAGTTCATGCAAGACAGTTAGTTATCTCTAGGTTGCTAAGTGTTTGACAGAATATTAGCTTGTTGATTTTTGTCATTAAAAATCTACATGGTATCAGAGCTTTGTCTCTGAGTGACAATGGGTGGTGTGATTTTTGGGCAAAGTTGAAGAGGGAAAGGGTGTGATTGTTTTTCCTTGAGTTGTGACAAGGAATATGGCTGCAAGCATTAGATTAGAGGATCGGTTGGATGGCATTTCCAACTATTTGGAGTGGAAGGTCCGATTGTCAGTTATTCTCGAGGAGAACAAAATTTATAGCTATGTCAACTCTGTTGTGGTATCTCCCGCAACAAATCATGTTGCTTTGGACTTGCATGAGGTCAAGGAAGCCAAGGCTCAAAGGATTATTCTAGATGGGGTGAAGGATCACCTTATCCCACACTTGGCTGAGAAAAAGACTGCTAAGGATATGTGGGATGCACTTGAGAACTTTTTGCAGATAGTAACATTCACCAGGGCGATGTAGATTTCTACATACCTCGCACCAAGGTAGAGTAACTTGCTTCAAGGGGCTCAGAGCTCCAGAGGCCAAGTATTCATGGAATAAGGGACAATGCTCCTTTTCACGGCCTTCTGATTTACATTGGATGCACCATATGTCTTATATTTTATCTTTTCCCTTGTCTTTCTTCATATCTTCGACCTACAGTGATAGACTAGTTAGCTGACTCAAGATTTGACTCATACATGAGCTGGATTCTCCCATCGGGGCTGATTCTAATTTCATGGTGATTTCCAGTGCCTCAGCCTGCGAAGTAATCTTCTGTTGCACCAGAGGAACTCTGATGTGTGGTAAGAGGGCAGCAATGAACCATTCCTTATTCTGCTCATCTGGGATCTGGAAACTCAGGTGGCCTGTCAAGGTTGTAAACCTTTGATCGAGCTCTCATACGGGTTCAACTATTCTCTGCTTGATTTCTTTCAGTTCTGTAATGCACTGTGACTCCAACTTGGGTTTCTTGAATTCGGAAATTAGCGCATTCTTGATCTCATTCAGCGGTTTAGGCTGGGCAATTCCCTTAACAAACTTCATGTACCAACTTAGTGCACGGTCTCTTAGGGTAGTACTAAACTAAGCTCATTTGACAGCTTCATCGGTGATGTTCTTAATACTTCATACGGCTTCGCATAGAAACCAATGTTGATCAGGATCTTCATATCCATCTCCTTTGAAGGTGGGTAACCTCATCTCATCTGCCATAGATCTTCCTAGGTTTCTTGATTGAGTATGTGGCAAACTACTAGTAACAGTGCTCTGAGCGCTCTGGTGACTCTGATTACTCTGATTGCTTAATGTTGTTGAAACAACAATAGGATTAATAGTACTTACTTCGATAATCAGCACAGTTCCTAAAGTTTATGGCTCTTCTCGACGAGGTTCCTCTGCCCTAGCAGATTTTGAATGCTCTTCGTCAGTCATATCTGCCTCTTCTCCACTATAGAAACTGATCCAGAATTGGATCCAAGAGTTTGATGGGGCTCAGAAAGGCCTAAAAATCAAAGTTGTTGAATGCTCAATAAAATAATATGATCACAAAGTTCCCATCGTAAGCTTTCCGACGGTGCAAACAGATCGAAAAACAAATGCTATATGAGAAAGTTATAATAGTTGAAAATTTTGATCTTCTCCAGCAAAAATCAAAAAATCAATGGCAACATGACATGTGGCAAGTGATGTGATCGCATATGACTAGAAATAACGTGGTTAAATGTCATTTTGATAGGTTATTATAAACCCACCAAACCATAACTTAAACCATTTTAAAAGAATTGAATCACCCCTATGAAATACTTTAAAACATTAAAGTGGATTGGTTTAAAATATGATATGGTTTTTTTTTTTTAAATAAAACCCATATTTCAAAGTCAAAGTTTTTAAACCACATATCATGTGATTTGAATTCCAGATAATTCGTGTCAAATCAAAGTTTAAAGGCCACAAAATAATGTAATATATATGGTTGTTATAACCAAACGATATGTTCCCATTTCATAGTTGATGCCACGATGTTATCTATGGTTATTCAACCATATAAAAATGCACTATATTATATACTAAGGCCATATAAGGTGGATCGGAAACCTTATAATAAGGTTTATTTAAAAGCTCCTATCATATATTTTAGCCCGATTTTATGCCAGAAAGGTGGGAGGTTGGGATTCGACCTCCCCACCTCATTCTTTTTAAATGAAAACTTTTACCAGTGATACACAGGTTGAATTTATGTAGATTGAAGCAGAACAGTGTTATTTGTGCAGAAAAAACTAGTGAATTAGGAGAACTTTGGAGGCCATTTCCGGAGGTTATACTCGGCGTTTTTCAGTGCCGTCAGTTGCATTGGATTTATGAGGTCGAGCAGAACACAGTGAGATCAGAATGGATTCCATTTTATGTACTTTGCAAGCATTGGAGAATTAATAAATAAGCCTCCCTCACTAAGACAAAGGCCCGGAGACATAGGCAATTTTGTGCCGAACTCCGTTATCACTTCTCTTGTTATGGTTTGTTGTTATTATTGCTTCAGTTCAGATCTATATACTATTTTATGGCTGCTATGTTCCTTCATTAAATTCATCCTCTTTCATTCAACTTCTTAAATGGTTAATTAACGCATGCAATTAAAAACTCAACCACAATCATTAAAAGATCTATTCCGGATCAAGTGGTATCAGAGCTAGTTGACGTTTGGATTTGAGTTTTGCATGTTAATCAGGGAAAAACTACAGTGTGGTGAAGGCGATCTTGTTGCAGAGAATCCATTAATGGGATTGAGAAAGAGAGCTTCTCACAGCGAGAAGATGGCATCGGAAGAACGGCTTTCTCAGGATGAGAAAGAGTTCCGGAAAACTTTCCTTGCTATCTCGGAGATGGTGAAAGTTTTGTACGAGGATTACTTGGAACGAAAGAGACCAGTTTTGGGAGAATCTTCAAAGGGCAAAAGTGAAGAGGAAGAGGATCATCCTCAGATTCCTCCTTCACCTCCATCATCACCTCCTTCTTCTCCTTCTTCTTCAAGTTCAAGTTCTAAATCTAATGCAAAGAAACATGTTCATAAACATAATAAGGAAATGCCATTATTAAAATTTGATGTTAAATTTGAGTTGCCCATATATGATGGTGAAGTAAATGCAGAGAAACTTGACAATTGGGTCAGGCAGATGGAGGTTTACTGCAGTGTGCAACAAATCAAGGATGAGGCCACACAAATCAAGTTGGCGTCTTTGAGACTTGCAAGCATAGCTCTCATATGGTGGCAAAGCAAGTTGCAAAACGGAACACAACGAGTGGGTAATGTATTTCCATCATGGAAAATCTTCATTTATACACTTAGGAAACAATTATATCCTTTGGGTTATAAAGAAAAAGCATTAATTGAACGGCAATCTTTAAAACTAAGAAAAGGACAAACAGTGCAAGAGTATACTGATGGCTTTCGAAAAATGGAATTGATGTTAGATATCCCTTTACAAACACAAGAAACTCTTATGAAATATATAGGAGGTTTACCTGCGTATATTAGAAACATTGTATTCATGTTTGGACCCACTAACCTTGATGAGGTTTCTGTTCAAGCTACGTATATTGAAGCAAGAAAAGCAGGTGTGTCAGGGGAATCATCGTCTTCAAGGAAAGAGAACAAGAGGAAACGGCATGGAAAGAATTCAAATGCAGTGACGAGGAAGGAAGGGAAGCTCTCTTGCAAGCATTGCAAGAAAGAGGGACATGATGAGGACAGATGTTGGCAGTTGCATCCCGAGAAGAGGCCAAATTGGTTCAAGGAAAAGAAGGGAATGCAAATAGTGGCAGTGACAACAAGACCCATAGACTTGGGATCGGATTCAGGTGATGAATCAAAGAACTCATTGGTTGATATGACAGGTAAAATTGGTGAAGGCATTGATTGTAGAAGCAACTTGTTTCATATAAGGATAATCATGCGACACACTAAGATAGACACATTAATCGACAGTGGATCTCAATCTAATCTAATCTCAGAAGAATTGGTTAAGCAATTGGGGTTAAAAA
>JZKD02S2387476.1:385399-399350 GCA_000966675.3 Picea glauca | reverse complement strand
AATTTGCAATTTCATCTAAGTATGTGGACGAGGTAACATGTGATGTAGTGTCGTTAAGTGAATGTGGAATGGTCTTAGGTAGTCCATACTTATATGATCGTAAGGCAATCTTCAATAGGACAAAGAATCAATATCAATTAACCAAAGCAGGTCAAGATTATGTGGTTCATGCTCATCCTGTTAAGGAAAATAAAACACTTCAAACAATGGAACAATTAAAGAAGGCAGTGAAAGCAAGCAACAAACCAATAATTGTTTCAAATAAAGTAATCGATCTTAAGCAAAAACAAGAAATGATTGTTGAATGGAAAATCAATCATAAGTTGCTTCAAGATAGGCTCATGTCGTGCAAATATTTCAAGTATATCAACTCATTTGTAGTCGTCTTTTTGATGCTATCATTAGTAATGTTGTCTACATGGATGATAGTGGCTTCAGTAAGATGTAACAGGGTTCAAATGGCTAACAATATGCTGTCAGTTGTAATGATTGTGTTACAGTTGATATTGATGAGACAGGTGCACAAGACAGAGTTCAGAGACAGAGGACAAGCTTGGTGGCCTATCACGAGCTTGTTGACTAGTCAGTAACCTTTTGGGGACCAAAAGGTCCTTTAGTGGGGAGGTGTGATCCAGAATTGGATCCGGGAGCTTAATGGGGCTCAGAAAGGCCTAAAAATCAAAGTTGGTGAAAGCTCAATAAAATAATTTGATCACAAAGTTCCCATCGTAAGCTTTCCGATGGTGCAAACAGATCGAAAAACAGACGTTGTATGAGAAATTTATGACCTCTCCACCTCATTCTTTTTAAATCAAAATATTTACCAGTGATACACATGTTGAATTTATGTAGATTAAAGCAGAATAGTTTTATTTGTGCAGAAAAAACCAGCGAACTAGGAGAACTTTGGAGGCCATTTCTGGAGGTTATACTAAGTGTTTTTCAGTGTTGTTAGTTGCATTGGATTTCTGAGGTCAAGCAGAACACAGTGAGATCAGAATGGATTCCATTTGATGTACTTTGAAAGCATTGGAGAATTAATAAAGAAGCCTCCCCCACTGAGACAAAGGCCCGGAGACATAGGCAATTTTGTGTCGAACTCCGTTATCACTTCTCTTGTTATGGTTTGTTGTTATTATTGCTTCAGTTCAGATCTGTATACTATTTTATGGCTGCTATGTTCCTTCATTAAATTCATCCTCTTTCATTCAGCTTCTCAAATGGTTAATTAACGCATGCAATTAAAAACTCAACCACAATCATTAAAATATCTATTCTAGATTAGAAACCCTCGTCCCCGTAGTTCTTCTTAAACAGGTTCGCGAGAGGAACTTCTTTGAACACTCTCCCACTGTGCGTATGTCTAGCCTCTATGTCATTGTCGCTGTCTGAGTTCTTGAACATTAGCTCTTCAATCCAATAGAATACTGTATCTTCAAGATGTTCTTCTCATCCAATAGCATTTTGATCTTCAGCTTCAGAAAATGTAAAAATTTTCCTCTAGGTCCTTTAAAGAAATATCTCTCTGCTTGGCTATACGATTCTACTTTGTCAACAACAAACTCAGTGATATACCCTCCAATGGTACTATCAAACCAGTGATCTACTGCTCTTGACACGACGTTATCAACTCTCTTGACCTTCTTGATCAACGCCAACATCCAAACCACGTGTGGCCTAGATCTGATCTCAAATTGGGTATCTGCTAACCTAGCTAGCCACTCGTATAACTCCTGATGGATTCCTCCAAAGAAAATCTCGTGTATATCAGTAAAGATATATCTTTCCATCCAATCCTCTGTACTAAGATTAGGGTTCTTGTTCTGGGCTTCAACGAAGTCCTTTTCTTGATCTTCTATCCACTTATGAATCTTTGTCTTCGATGGAAACCACCTTGACATTCCCTCAAGAAGATTCATGTCCCGACAATGAAACCATTTGTTGGCACAGGGGCAGACCGAGGGTTCAACTCCAAGAGCACACCAACAAGCCCTAACTACTGGCCCTTTCGGAAACACTTGCGAAGCAGATGCAGTCTCACCAAAAGTAGCTATAGGGGGTTGCAGGATACATGTGTCTACAACCAGAGGGAATGCAGAATGGATTCATAGAAACAATACACAGTCACCTAGTATTCTTTATCTTCCTTAAACCTACTGTGCAAGTTATACTTCAGATCTACTCAATATCACAATAGCAACATATCAAATGACAGAGAACACAACATCAATCACACACAAAACAAGATATACATGGTTCATCTTCTCCCTAGGGATACGTCCACAAAACTGTGCTTTATAATATATTAAGATGAAGCATACAGTTCTTGTTTGTGCTCTCATCTAGCAGATCTTCTCTCTTCTCCTTTCTATCTCTCCCCTCCCTACGCACCCAGCTGCAGGGTTGATCTGCGCACCCAGCTGAAGATGTTACAATACCAGAAGGCTCTCGCACTCAACACTTCCTTCTCACACAATAGTACTCACTCAATCACACAAAAACAATGAACTCTTGACCAATCTAGCACCAACAATACCAACAACCCATCCCAGGTCTTTTAGACCTCTATTTATACATTACAATAGTTCTCAGACACAATCTGTCTTCCTTTCAGATCTGTCATCCTCGATCTTCTCATCCAAAAACCTGCTTTCTCTTACTTCGCATCGTCTTTTCTGCTCTTCTGCTCACTTCGACCCAGTATCAGTCACTGTGTCTTCTGCACAATTCGTGTTTTTCCTTTTATTCCTTAATCTTTGCTTGCTTCCATATCCAAGGGCCAACAAGACGTGAGAATCTACTAGATTGGAGCAAATTGTGGGATGATTTCACTCAAGAGGAGATCCGAGAAATATCTCAGAGCAGTGAACAAAAGACAAATGGAGTTGATGAGAATGTTGCTCTTACTGCAAAGAGTAAGAAGAAAGGAATTTCCGGAAGGGACTTTAGTAAAGTCAGATGTTATTGTTGTAACCAGTTGGGGAACCTTTCCTCTCGTTGTCCTGAGAGGAATAAGAAGACAAAACAAGAGGGGACTGAGACAACCGCTACAACAACCATGGAGGACTTTGCTTCAAAGTACGACAGGGTATTTTCTTTGGTGACCCTAGTTTCCAGTGTTGACAACACAAGATTTGGAGGTGATATCAGTAGGATTGTGGATAGTGGAGCCTCTAGCTACATGAAGAGAATCTGGCAAGTGTTCCTAGCTTTCATAGAGATTGGTCCTGGCCGATATGTGGTAAATGAAGGTGGTATGGCGAGAGTTGTACATGGAGTTGGGAGTGTTAGATTTGAACTCGAGTTTGGGGGACTCTTGGAGCTTGATGGAGTTCTCTTTGTTCTAGGGTTGAGGGTTAAATTTCTCTCAGTATCAGCCTTGGAGGATGTAGGATATTGCGTATTGTTCAAGAGGGAACATGTCTTTATCTACAGGCAGGGAGTGGACCCGGTGGAGTTGTAGCTGATCGGTAACCAGGTGGACAAGTTGTATATGTTGAGAGGACAACCTTCAGTGTATGATTCAATGTCAGATGAGGAGCATGGGGAGGCTCCTGAGACTACGATGGTGCCAAGGATTCAGTCTTGCATTCTGAGAGAAGAGAGTGAATCTCTTATGAGCACTGGCAGGAGGCTCATCCAGGTTGATCGAACCAATGCTTAGGATGAAGTGAGCTCAGGGTGTCGGGTTGTTGCCAGGAGAAGATCTTCTAGTTCGAGTTTTGTGCATGTGTTGAGGATGGCTCTAGGTTCAGAGGGAGATCCTATAGAGCAAAGTGTGATGGAACCAGATGATAGTGGTGGCAGCGAGTATTTCCCTCTCTAAGAGGGAGTGTTATCTTTTTAGCTTAGGAGGTACTCTGCATATTTTGTCTTGAATGCAAATGTTACCTTATATTTACACTACTAGGCACTTAACTTTGTAATGGGTTTTTTATAAAGTTGTAAAGTGGTTATTTTCTTAAAGTGAATTTTTAATGAAGTGTACCTTATAATTTTAAAGTGACTTTATTTCATAAAGTACACTTATGTAATAAAGTGAAATCACTTTAATATTTCAAGTGATTCATTTTGGAGGAATGGATCATGACCCTTGATCTTGAAAAAGGCAAGATCTAATCTTGGCCTTTAGATTTAGGGTTGGGGAAGGTGAAAAGACACTTTGGAGGGAAAATGTCATTTTTAGATTTATAAAAGAATGCATTGGGTAGTGTGCAAGACACATCGATAGGAGATTGAGAGAGATTTTTGAGTAGGCTTTAGAGAGGAAATTTAGGGCAACATTGTGGGCACATTTTCCAAGAAAAAGTGGGCACAAATCCCAAGGAATATATATGTTTCATTGCTGGGTCGTTTTTATGTTGTGGGATGATGTACAGTTCGTACAACAAGTGAAAGTGGGCACAGAAATCAAGGCAGTCTTTGGCATGATTTTCAAGGCAGATTTCAGACTTTTGGTTGTTGTTTCTGGGCCATAGAAAACATGTCATACAACAGTATGGATTTGGCATGGATTACGAGGCAGATTTGGGACTGTTTTAATGTGTTGTAAGTGGATTTTTCTTGGCTGGAAATTGTGATTTTGCTTTTGTTATGTATTTTCCCGAAGTTGAATAATAATATCTCTCTCTCTCGTTAGGTTTCCCCTCATTGGGGTTTTCCCTAGCATTTGCCTAAATTTCTGAGTTTTATGGGTTGTTGCCCATTGTGTTTATTTCCGCTACATATTTGCTTAGCAATGTGTATTTTTGATTATGGTAATTTCTGAATGTGGGTTTGAGGAATTTATGAAGTTCATGCAAGACATGTATCTCTAGGTTACTAAGTGTTTGACAAAATATTAGCTTTCTTATTTTTGTCATTAAAAATATACATGGTATTAGAGCTTTGTCTCTGAGTGACAGTGGGCAGTGTGATTTTTGGGCAAAGTTGAAGAGGGAAAGGGTGTGATTGTTTTTCCTTGAGTTGTGACAGGGAATATGGCTGCAAGAATTAGATATGAGGATTGGTTGGAAGGCTTTTCCAACTATTTGCAATGGAAGGTTTGATTATCAGTTGTTCTCAAGAAAAAAAAAATTATAACTATGTCAACTTTGTTGTGCAAGCTACCGCAACAGATCCTATTGCGTTGGACTTGCATGAGGTCAAGGAAGCCAAGGCTCAAAGGATTATTCTGGATGGGGTGAAGGATCACCTTATCCCACACTTGGCTGAGAAAAATACTACCAAGGAGATGTGGGATGCACTTAAGAACTTGTTTTAGGTGAAGACTGAGAACCGGAAGATGGCCTTGAAGGCTAAGATGCATGATACCAAGATGGGTAAGGAGGAGAGTGTCTCTTCTTATCTTACCCAGGTAGCTCAAGTAAAAGATGAGTCGGCTTCTATTGGAGAGGTCATAACGAATTCTGAGTTGGTGAGGATAGCCTTAAATGGCTTCACCAAAGAATGGGAAGTCTTCGTGAAGTGTGTGGTTGTTGGGTATGTGTTATATTCTTTGCATGGGTGTGTGTGTGGGCGCATCAGAGACGAAAACTGCATCAAATACGTCAGGCGCTTTCCTAGGGGGGTCCCAGGGGGGGCCAGGTATGCCCCCCCCTGGTTACGCGCAGCGCCCCAAATTTTTTTTTTGGAGGTTTTTGCTATTTTTAGAGGATTTGTAAATTAATCATGGATTAAGGGATTAGGGTTTTGGTATCTACAGAATACCTAAAAACATTGTATATATTGTATGGTGAATGGTTAAATTCGATATAATGAACAGAAGAAAGGTTTTCCCGGTTGAGGCTTTTCGGTATAAAATCTATGTGTATTATGTGTATGAGCCATTGATTAATTTATGTCTTGTTTAAGAATCTATATGCATTGTTTTACTTCGCAAGTTTACAACTTACAGTGGTGGGACGTGCACATCTACCAAATTGGAGCATAATGTGGGATGATTTCACTCAGGAGGAGGTCCGGGAAAGATCTCAGAGCAGTGAACATAAGACAGATGGAGTTGATGAGAATGTTGCTCTTACTGCAAAGAGTAAGAAGAAAGGAATTTTCGGAAGGGACTTTAGTAAAGTCAGATGTTATTGTTGTAACTAGTTGGGGAACCTTTCCTCTTGTTGTCCTGAGAGGAAGAAGAAGACAAAATGAGAGGGGACTAAGACAACCGCTACAACAACCATGGAGGACTTTGCTTCAAAGTACGACAGGGTATTTTCTTTGGTGACCCTAGTTTCCAGTGTCGACAACACAAGATTTGGAGGTGATATCAGATGGATTGTGGATTGTGGATAGTGGAGCCTCTAGCCACATGACGAGAAACTGACAAGTATTCCTAGATTTCACAGAGATTGGTCATGACTGATAGGTGGTAAATGAAGGTGGTATGGCGAGAGTTGTACGTGGAGTTGGGAGTGTTAGATTCCAACTCGAGTTTAGGGGACTCTTGGAGCTTGATGGAGTTCTCTTTATTCCAGGGTTGAGGGTTAAATTGCTCTTAGTCTCAACCTTGGAGGATGTAGGATATTGTGTATTGTTCATGAGGGAACATGTCTTTATCTACAAGCAAGGAGTGGACCCGGTGGAGCTGCAGCTGATCGGTAACCGGGTGGACAGGTTGTATATGTTGAGAGGACAACCTTCAGTGTATGATTCAGCGTCGGATGAAGAGCATGGGGAGGCTCTTGAGACTGCAGTGGTACCAAGGATCCAGTCTTGCATTCTGATAGAAAAGAGTGAGTCTCTTCTGAGCACTGGCAGGAGGCTCAGCCAGGTTGATCAAACCAATGCTCAGGATGAAGTGAGCTCAGGGTTCCGGGTTGTTGCCAGGAGAAGATCTTCTAGTTCAAGTTTTGTGGAGGTGTTGAGGACGGCTCCAGGTTCATAGGGAGCTCCTACAAAGCACATTGTGATGGAACGAGATGATAGTGGTGGCAACGAGTACTTCCCTCAATGAGAGGGAGTGTTAGTTTTTTAGCTCGAGAGGTAGTCCGCATATTTTGTCTTGAATGCAGATGTTACCTTATATTTACATCACCAAGCACTTACATCACCACTTTATGAAGTTGTAAAGTGGTTCTTTTATTAAAGTGACTTTTTAATAAAGTGTACCTTCTAATTTTAAAGTGACTTTATTTCGTAATGTACACTTATGTAAGAAATTGAAATCACTTTAATATTTCAAGTGATTCATTTTGAAGGGAATGGATCATGACCCTTGATCTTGAAAAAGGCAAGATCTAATCTTGGCCTTTGGATTTAGGGTTGGGCAAGGTGAAAAGACACTTTGGAGGGAAAATGTCATTTTCGGATTTATAAAAGAATGCATTGGGTAGTGTGCAAGGAACATCAAGAGGAGATTGAGAGAGATTTTCGAGAAGGCTTGAGAGAGGAAATTTAGGGCAGCATTGTGGGCACATTTCCCAAGAAAAAGTGGGCACAAATCATAAGTAAGATATATGTTTCATTATTGGGTCATTTTTTGTTGTGAGAGCGCGTACTGTACGGATCTGTACAACAAGTGAAAGAGGGCACGAAAATCAAGGTAGTCTTTGGCACAATTTTCAAGGCAGATTCTAGACTTTTGGTTGTTGTTTCTGGGCCGTACATAACAGTCAGTACAACTAACTATTGGCACAGATTTAGAGGTACATAAAAGGTTGTACAACAGTATGAATCTAGCACGGATTACGAGGCAGATTTAGGACTGTTTTAGTGTGTTGTAAGTGGATTTTTGTTGGTTGGAAATTCTGATTTTGCTATTGTTATGTATTTTCCTTAAGTTGAATAATAAGATCTCTCTCTCTCTCTCTTGTTGGGTTTCCCCACATTGGGGTTTTCCCTGGCATTTGCCTAAATTTATGAGTTTTATGGGTTGTTGTCCATTGTGTTTATTTCTATTGCATATTTTCTTAGTAATGTGTATTTATGCTTATGGTAATTTCTGAATGTGGGTTAGAGGCATTTATGAAGTTCATGCAAGACATTTATCTCTAGGTTGCTAAGTGTTTTACAAAATATTAGCTTGTTGATTTTTGTCATTAAAAATATATACATGATACATTGAGACTTTAACTTAAGTCTCTGGAGTTCCCTAAGAAGATATTGCTTAATCTTCGTCAAGGACCTCGTATGTCCTGTCAGCGTAGTGGCCTTGTACTTCATGTACCATGTCAAGGATCTATCCATGAATGTGATCTTCAACTGCATGATCTTTACTACTTCGTCTGTGGTCCTCTTCACATATTAGATTGCTTCGCATGTGAGACAATGTTGTTCTGCATCATCCTTACCCATTATGTGGAACACGAGTAACCTCAGGGTGATATCCTAATTCGTCATCATCGCTCTCTGACCAACTCCGCTACTCTGACTGCTCATTATCAAACTTCTTGATATTGATACTCTTCTAGGTGAAGTGGCACTAGCTTCACCTTCTTCTTCACTTATCTCTTCTCTTCTTCCTTATTCTACTCCTTCTCCAACTCGAATCACTTCACTATCTGTTGTTCTTTCCTCTTGATTACAAATGAACAAGGGGGGTGTTCCAAAGGGGGGGTAAGCCCATCTCCTTCTTACATTTCTTGTGAGGGGACCCATAGAATTGCCTACTTGTAGTTGTGCAAGACCATCTACTATCACCAATTTATCTCCCCCACCACTAGGGAGCCTCCATCTTCCTCTGCTATCTACACACCACCACTTTATGTGCCATCTTCCTCTCCTAACAACACATCACAGCTCAACGCTCCATATTTTTCTCTTATCAATGCACCATTGCTCTACGCTTCATATTCCTCTAAGGTTATGGCATTCCACAACAACCAAGGGGTGCTTACTTCATCATCTAGTCCCTTACTACTACCACAATTACTACTATTTCTATGGGTATCCCTGCTAGACACCTTATCCTCAATGTCATGCGTCTTCACATGTGTATCCTCATATTTTCTCCTCTCTGGCATAACATACTCTTCCACACTACCACTTGGTGCAGTTTCTTTTCTCTTTATCTTGGGCCCAAACTATTTTCCACTTCTCTACTCTGCTTTCCTTCTTAGCTCAACTCTTCTTGCATATCTCTTGGCTCTTTTTCTCCTCTGCTTCTCTGGGTCCATTCCATTCCTCACTTCATCTCAACAATTTATGGATCCTCCTCAATGGATCCATTTCCTCTCTCACTTTCCCCTGTTCCTGTAACCCCCCCCAGCGCTAGGGGAGTTTACTCAGCCATTCTATCGGGCTCCATGTGCATCATCCCTTTCTCCACAAACAACATCTTTATCCAGAGTGGAATCTCTTCCAGCATTCATTTCCTCGGACCTTCTGTGAACTTTCTTTCAACCTCGCTGAAAGAATCAGTGCACTCCACAAAAAATTCAACAATATAGCCCTCTTTTAATTGAGGAATTCAAAATTCAATAGCCTGAGTCCACTTATTATCCAACACTTTCAATCTTTCAAGCACGACTTAATCCCAAACCATCGGTTCTAAAGGCCAAATGTAGAATTGGCAACAATTTTCATTTTTAGCCATTCATACAACAAAAAGGGAAATTCAACAAAGAAAATCTCATGCATATCAGTGTAAAGATAGTCATATTTCCATATCTTCACATTCACTCTCAACACTTGAGTTTCTCACAGGGAAAACACATCCTCTTTTGTAGTTAACTAGTCTTGAATTTCCTCTCGAGATGGATACCACCTCATCTCTTACCTTTATTATTCCCTACAAGACTTTTAGGTCTCGACAACGGAAAATTTTGTTGGCATTTTGTTCCAATATTACGCATGTCCTTATTAACACTAGGGAATTAGACCCAGGGTTTGTCCAAAGTTGACCAAATAAAACCCCAAAACATCAACATATCAATCCTTGGCTAAGGTTGAGGAAGGTCTCACTCGAGACACTGAGGGGATCACAGAGACCATACGGTCTTGTGACAGGGATGAAGGATTAATCAAATCAGGATCCATCTGGGATGGCATTCATACATTCCATATCCAACGACTTAATGTGCTACTAAGTAAAACAATACACACACATATCCAAATAACACATGATAAACACACAAATAGATCAGAACTGTCACAGCTTTATTATTCCTTTCATTCCATTCAACACAAACATACAATATACATTAAGCAGACTATATTCGACAAGAATAGAACTTCATATCTTCTTTAGATACTTCCTCGTAAATACAACACACTAAGCAATGTGCATCCTTTTAGATCTCATACATATGACAGACTCTGATTTATATTCAGGAGCATTATAACATTACAAAAGGCTTATAGTGACCTTAATTCTAACAACTTAATGATTCTCATCTAACCATCTAACTCTATCTCTGATGACGTTTCTTCCTTTTATAGCTTTCTCTACTCAGGAGCTATGCCTCTTCCCACTCTGCTCCACTTCATTGACTGACAAAATGCTTACCACACTTCTCGCACATGCCTGCAGTCCACGTAGCCTTATGGAATCAGGGAAATCTTAACTACCTCACCAGCTCACCTTTTGACAAATCCATGTTCCCTTGTGTTGTTGGCATTAATCATTAGAGAATATTTCCTAATTATTCCTTTCTTGATTCCAACGTGCATCTTCTTGATTTCCGGTGCAACCGTCAAAAACCCGGACTATTGCGTGCTTGGTAGACTTCAAACTTGGAATGTAGTATCAAAACTCGTTTCGATGTATACTTCTTGTCATTCTTTGTGCATTAGCCTAGGAGCGCATAAAACTTGGAATGAGCACACACAACTTCATTTGTGCGTTGGTGCGAAATGAACTCAAAACTTTGGGTGATAACATTGAGCGTATGATCCAAGAAATCTTAGAGATCGACATCATTCAACCTGGCCAAATTTCTTTCTCTTTACCAATGGTGATGGTTACAAAAAAGGAGTTTCATGTCGTATGTGTCTAGATTATAGACAACTCAACAAAATGACCATCAAAGATAAGTTTTCTATTCCTGTCATTGATGAATTATTAGACAAATTTCATGGAGAACTTTTCTTTACTAAGTTGGATCTTCATTCGAGAAATCATAATGAGGCATGAAGCCATTCCCAAAATATTTTTTAGAACACATGAAGGTCATTATGAGTTTTTGGTTATGCCATTTGGACTTACTAATGTACCTTCAACATTTCAAAGATTGATGAATTATATTTTCAAGCCCTATCTTAGAAAATTTGTTGTTGGTATTTTTTGATGACATACTAATCTACAACAAATCTTGGGAAGAGAATGTACAACATGTTGATAGAGTATTACAAATATTGGAAGAACAACAACTTTATGAAAATCCTTCCAAGTGTGCCTTTAGAGTTCAAGAAGTGGAATATTTGGGTCATATTATATCTCATGAAGGTGTAAAAGTGGACCCTAACAAAATTAAATCTATTGTTAAAGAAAAAATCGGTAGGTGTGAACACTAACAAATCTCCCTAGATCCACCTGGATCTAGAACAAAACAGGACAGGACAGGACACAACTCTTTCCCTAAGTTGTAGTCATTGAATCTACTAATGAGAAGGAATGCGTGACATACCTTTATATCGTTTCCTTAGGTCTCTGTTGTTCCCGCTTCACTCTGGTGCTCTTGTGAAATCAGGTTCGAGACAACACAACCCAACCAAAGTGAAGATAGCAAAATATATTCAATGTCAACCTGTGCATATGATCAAGGAGTTATGCAATAAAATAAGAGTGATTTTATGGGAAAGGACATGTCGTTGTATTATATTAAATGAAATTAGAAGATACAACATGATCGCCTTGATGTCGCAAGCTTCCTTTCAGTGACCCTTGGTTCCAACACACACACTTGCTCTGTATTTGCATGAAGAAGATCCAATACAACTTGATAGACCAGATAGAGTCTTCAAGCTTCTATCCAAGCAGAGTTCTTCACACAATCCTTTCACTAATTCTTCATTCAATCTTGATTAACCTTTTCCATAAGAATCCTTTCAATATATAGGAGAAGGAGGGATGGTTACATGGATGAGGATGATCCCACCAAATCTGAGAAGTCAGTAGGATGCCAACCATGTGAATGCCAACTCATTTTCTAGAAGATTCCTTTCTAGAACCTTCATGACCTCATCTCCTTTCCAAGCTTAAAAACAGGTTTGCACCCTATCTATGGAGTAGACTGCGAATAGTTCGCACCCTAAGTGTGGGTGGCCTGCGAGAATGAGGGATTTTCGCACCCTGTAACATAGGCAGCCTGTGATCTAACAATGAAGAAGACTTGTATTCTTGAAATAATTTGCAAGTAAAATTTATGTGTTAAAATGCAAATGGATCAACTTTGCAACACAACTTTAATAGAATTTACTCATTCAAGATGCATATAAACAGCAGCAATAACAGTGAACAAAAAACACATAACACAACAAATGATAAAGGAGTTCACCCCTCTCTTGGGCTACATCTCCTGGTCCAGCTTCCAATGGATCATTTGTATTGTTTGCTCAAAGTGTTCAAAAATGTGTTTTCCAATGCTCAAAATGCCAAATAGAATGCTCCAATGGCTTCAGAACGTCCAAAAACCCCTAAATGGGCTTTTTCGGGACCTCGTTTGGCCAAAAATTGAAGAAGATAGGCTTCCTGGAAGTCCCCCTTCAAACTTGCTATCTCTGCATCTACAAATCACACCCTTGTTGTCTCAACCTAGCCCACACACATATTTAAGCATAAAAACTTAGCACTGAACACAACCGCGTGAACCGTGCAAACTGTAGGACGGTTACGGGCGCACCCTAGCCCCTAACCGTCAAGGGAGAGGTCATGTGGCCCATGTGACCATGTGCAAACGCAAACATAGGCCCCCATTTCCACAAGCCAATGGTTAAAGGACAAATGGCGGGTCATTTACATAACCAT
This sequence comes from Picea glauca, assembly GCA_000966675.3. NCBI lineage: Eukaryota > Viridiplantae > Streptophyta > Pinopsida > Pinales > Pinaceae > Picea > Picea glauca. The sequence continues at coordinate 386,449 of JZKD02S2387476.1, read as the reverse complement.
TGAAACCAAAACAAATCACGCGCGCGCATATATGACATCATATGTGGTCATATTATAACAATGTATGCCTCTAGGTGCTGGGGCTAAACCCCAGCCCTGACCCCCGCGCCAATACATAAACAATTCAAACTTAAAACTATTTAAAACCATACATATATCAAGGCATATGGTATGGCACGTTGGCAATGAAAACTTTGCAAAGGTTGTATTCGTGGGTGGAGGTCACGGGTTCAAACCCGGTGGACTCCAATAAAGTTTTATACAACAACCAATAACATGGTGCCATGTGGCAGCCCATGACTGGGCCATGTGGCACAGTACAACCAACCAAATACTGCCACATGTCGTAAATGTCATTCATCCACATCTACCAACTATCTGTCACTCAGCCCTGCCACGTGTCATACGGACTGCCACGTCAGCAGCCGTACAGACTGTACAGTCAGCATCCCTTTTTTTGCATGTTTGTCATTTTGAATAGAACGCGATATCTCTCACTCTCGACATCCATTTGAACCCAAACAAGTTGCGTTGGGTTCGTAATGACGATGCCTATGCTCTCGTTCGATTTGAAGTGATTACAAGCACTTTGAATTTTTGAGCAAAATTTGATCCCCTGGATCACACCTCCCCATTGGAAAGCTTTTGGACCTCCAAAAGACTATTTTCAGTCTGTTTGAAGATGAGGGTATAGTTCCCTCACCTTTCCAACCTCAATCCACTTGGCTTTGCTTGTATTTGTACCTTTAAAACCAACTCAAAGATACTCCACATTTCCTCGTTTTGAAGTTCGCATTCTCCTGTCAAGGATTGTGTCTTCATGCAGTTCTGTAAGATATTCTGGGGAAAAATCATCTTTAGAAGGAATATGAACATGCTCTCCTTGATCATCAATCAAAGGAGGCTCATACAATTTCAAATTCTCAACATTAACCACTACATACATTTGCATATAAGGAGGCAAATCTAAACGAAAGGCATTGTTACCAATCTTGTCAATAATCTTGAAAGGACCATATCGAATTGGTTTCAATTTTTTACCTTCTCCTT